>JABUQX010022450.1:0-25000 GCA_015478945.1 Trachelipus rathkii | reverse complement strand
TGGATATCCTTGGATGTAGTGGAGATTGATTCAAAAATATTTTGAAACATCGTGATGGTACTACTGAAAAGCAGTATTTTGTCTCCCTGGAGGGACGGCACATGTTACTCTTGTTTAATAAGATCTGAAATATGGAAAAAAATTCTAAATGCAGTTCTTATAAACTATTCTTATTATATGATTATTTAATTCTAAAGACTTGCTAATCCAAATCATTATTATTATTATTATTATTATTAGATTATTAATTGTAAATTTATAGTATTTTTATTTATTATTTATTAATATTATTATTATTATTAATTATTATTTAATTAAATATATTAATTATACAGGTCGATCCATTCTTTTGGTCCGTTATTATTTTCATCAACTAAATATTATATATGCATATTGAATCTGTTTAATTCACTAAGACTTACCTTCATGGTTATTCATATTTTGTTGATTATATTTCAATTAATTAATAGGGATAAAAATCCGGTTCAATATCATATATTCACAATTAATAACAGCAGGACACTTTATAAAAAACAAGATACTAAATGGATAGTTTGAATAAACTTTCACTAAACTATAGCGGAGACAAACTGTAATTACATTATATTATTTAAGTCAATAAAATACTGAATACTTGATATATATTAACAGTAATATAATCAATAGAGTTGAATTTAAAAAGTGAGTACACATAATGACTTTAAATAAATATGGGAAGTAACCAATAGATGAAACCTAACCTTCAAAGAACATATTAAACCAGGCTACGTGAGCAAACTAGCGAAATACTTGTATATACTAGTCAAACTAAAAAAAATACATTCCGTATATATACTGAAGAAGATATATTATGCACATATACACCCACACCTATTTATTTGTCTTCCAGTCTATGGCCATAGCTAGCAAATCAGCGATAAATTTCGATTATTTTGACTATGCAAAAACGTTTCATCCGTCTACTAAGTCCCACTAAAAACTTCTATGAGCATACAGCATCTTTACCTTAAAAAAAACTTAAATACTAAAATTAATTGACCACTAAACTATCTCTGTTAAAAGAACAGCACATCACAAGATGTTGCAAAATAAAGCGTGTGAATTTTTCTAATATCTACTTTCAGAATATTCAGATTCTCGAATAGATGGTATAAAATCTAAGTAAATAAATAGCTATAATAGCGTAATTAATAAATCCTTCCTTTATATATAGATTAAGAAAGTGAGGCTAGTACATTGCAGTAGTATATAAAGGTGATTATAGATCCTATAGTTATTAAGCGATATAATTTTAGCACACAAGGAATTAAACAAATGATAAGAGTTCCTAACCAATTAAACCATCAATTACAAGAATATAATGTTCTTCACATATTCTTGGAAAAGAAATATATCAATTATATATTGACCGAAATCTAATGAGCTTTTCGACTACAAACGGTATCATTATTAGTATGTTCTCATTATTAATTATTCATATAATGGGGTAATGAAATCGATAATATTTTGTAACGTGATAGATTGATTTATTAATATATTATTATTCATTTTATATCAATTGATTATTTTATGATTTTAATTATTATACAATATTATTAAGGCATATATATATAGTTATTGATAAGTAATTTAATAAATTTAAGCTATATTAAATATTTAATAAAATTAGCCTTTTTTTATTCTAATATTGATATAATAATAATTACATTTTATTATTATGATA
Organism: Trachelipus rathkii; assembly: GCA_015478945.1. Lineage (NCBI taxonomy): Eukaryota > Metazoa > Arthropoda > Malacostraca > Isopoda > Trachelipodidae > Trachelipus > Trachelipus rathkii. Next base: position 23,277 of record JABUQX010022450.1, on the reverse strand, counting down.
TAGAGTGATATGATGTAGGTAAATTATTATAGTATACAGCAAGTCTTGTAATAAATGTATATCTATTAGTATTCACGAATATTAGACTATATTATCATCTTTCTATTAGATTCTTACTTATTAATTGTTGTTAGTTATATGAAAGCTTAGTATAGTATATTTAAATTTTCATTTAGATTGGTTTGAGTTTAAGAGGTTAGAAGTCAGTTAGTTCAAGTGTGTGGTAATAATGTGTTTAATAAGGATTATTAAAGTTTCGTTAAATTTACAGATACAGTTTGTTCCCAATAAATGAATTATGATTAAGAGTAGCCATCAATTGGTTATTTTCCTTATGACTCTGGTGCTATAATCATTATTAACATATGAAAAATAGCATTTATGATCTAAGATGTGGTTTTCATTGTATTCCTTATGATGACTGTATTGATAAACTGTATAACTATGAAATTGGATTTACTCGGTTTTAGAGAAACTTTGTATCATTTATATAACTTGTGTTTGTCTTTAATTAGAACTTATTATTATATTATTATTATTATTATTCATTATTGAGGAATGATTTGAAGATGATTTCTAATGTGATTATTCTTAAATATGAATTTTAATTATTTACCTCTATTATTTGATTACTTATTATTAATATCGAGTGGAAAGGTTTCTATAATTAGTCTTTTTCCAATATATGTGTAATTAATAGGTGGCTTATTTCAACTATTATGTTCACCACACCATTATATATTAATTAATTACTCTTAGAATTCTATTATTGCTTTTGTAGGATTAGTGGTAGTTGCTGTTATTTCTGTTGTTGTTGTTGCGGTTTTAGAGGTAGGGTTTAATGCTAGTTACCTTCTGTGTTATTTTTATTTTCATTGTTCAATGCTTAATTATTTTTTATTAATATTTATTAGTTGTAAAAATAATTATTAATTTTAAATTTTGTTATATTCTTGTATGAGCCGCAAATAAATATAATATTTGTTTTAAATTATTATATAATAAGAGAATTCAATTTTATTATCGTATCGTCGAATTTTCATATATTATTATTTAGTATTATTTAATATCATTCTTTCCCATATTAAGAACTTTGTTGTACAAGTTATACTCATTATTATTATATAATTTTATATATATAAGCTACTTTAGTTAGTGTAGTTATTATTATTTTTTTATTTTATTTTAGATTATTTTGTGACGTTTCCGAAAGGCACGCGCGAGAAAATTTTAGTTCAAGGCATTGGTACCCAGATTACTCATCCCATAGGAAAAGTTAATTATTTGTTGAGACTGTATAAGCAACATTGATTTTATCTCGCAATTGCGATATAAAAATATCTATAGTGTAAAACTAATTATATTATATTTCAAAAATGTATGTCATCTTTGTTATTTAATGGCTAAATTGTAATTTTATATATATATATAGAGTGAAAATATATATATATATAGATATATATTATCGTTAATTTTATTATATGCAATATTTATACCATTACATGTATTTTCATTATTATTTATGATATTATGATGATATTTGTATCTTATTTAATTAGAGTGGTTAATTTAATATAATTCATTAGTTAAGTTCCCCTATCAGTAAATTTGTTTAGTAGTTAGTAGATTTATAGTAATTTTTAATAGATAGTATGGGGAATGAAAGTATTTAAAGTAGGTTGTTTCAAGTCCGTGTGTAGTTAAGATAGATGAGTATATTATCTATTAGTAATTTTATCTATAAATGGAGAAGAATGTTTATTAATTGATTTACTTTACTAAGTTGTGATCGGAACATAAAATTAAATAGAATTTCTTTGGATCAGCAAGGATTTCACCTCCTGTTTTTCATTTTTGTTTTGTTTTTTTTTAAGTAGTAAAAAGGAACTCTGTTGAAATAAGGTAAGTATAGTACTGTGTTTTAACGCTCGCTCGTTTGGAGTCAGGTCATGTGAGACCTATTTGGTACAAAGCAAATGAATTTGTCTCTCAGATACATTGGACTTGAAAATCAGTATATGTTTAATGATAGACTTTCTTCTTAATTAATATACCATTCTCAGAAGATAAAGTACCAGGTTTAATTCATTCGGAGCATTTAGGAAATTTCAATTATATGTCGCAGATATTTTTCCATTTTAGTAATAAATTTATGAGATGTTGCTATATTTTTTCTCTTAAAAAAAAAAAAAATGCATTATTATTATTATACGAAAATGCGTGCAGATTAAAAAGTTGGGTATGGGTACAAGTAGCATTCTCATCATTTTACGAATTTATGCGAACATTGAAGACCCACGGATAACAACTTGATCGATTTTCGATTTTGGTTTGTAAATATTACCATTGAATAAAATTATAATATCTTTTTCGTTGATATGTAGAGTAACTCCTTAAAACTTGGTAAATCAAGGCCATGTCCTGGTCAAAATGTTTAGCAATAATAGAAAAGATCTCAAATATTTCGTAATAAACGAAGTATTATCTTGTTTCTTTCTGCGAACATTAGTAATGAAGTACTTTGTGCAAACAGTCAAAGCTTGCCGAGTTCGTGGATATATTTAAAACTTTTGGCGATTTGAGGAAGAAATATATATCTTTCGATTTCGACGATAAGGAAATCGTATCTTCAACTTAAATATAAAAAATGATTTCATTAAATATTCTATAAAGATAGTATATTAAAGGCAAAATCAAAAAGGGGCTATAACAATAGCTATCTTATATATAAAGATATATATATATTATATATATATATAATTAATATATATATATATATATATTATATATATTAATATATATATAATTATATTAATATATATATATATATATATATATATATATATATTATATACTATATATAATATATAATATTATATATATATAAATATATATATATATATATACTATATATTAATATATATATATATTATTATTATATATATTACGGTATATATATATATTATATATATATATATATATATATATATATATAATTATAATATATTTATTATTTAATAATATATATATATATATATATATATTAATATATATATATATATATATATATATATATATATATTATTATATATATATTATATATATATATATATTTATTTATATATATTATATATATATATTATTATATATATATATATATAATTATATATATTAATAATATATATTATATAATATATATATATATATAAGTTTATAAATATATATATATTATTAATATATATATAATATTATATATAATATATATATATATATTATAATAATATAATAATATATTATATATTAAATATATATCATATATATTATATATATATATATATATATATATTAATATTATAATATATATAATTATATATATATTATATATAGATTATAATATAATATATTATTAATATATTAATATATATATAATAGTAATATTAAATGAAGCTAGGTCATAATTGTCGACTCGATATAGGTTAAAATTAGGTCGACAGGTCAATAGAGTCGGACAAAAAGTTGTCTGACCTAAAATCGTGGCGACCAAAATGATGTCGAATACAATTAATGATAAAATAACTGTTATTAATAAATAATGTATATATATATATATTAGTACTGCAATATTTGTACATATAATAATAAAATTTTTATATATCGTAATTTGATATGAAGGTAGTTATTTAGAATGACATAATAGTCAGTATTTGATATTAACATGGATGAACACTGAATATTTTGTTTTGTTGATTGAATCTTTTCTCTTAATATATATCGTGCAGGAAAATAGATATTTTGTGTTTGATCTGGTCCGTGAGACGTGAACTTATGAGAGTGAGTTGGTACTAATTCTCCGCCCGTGGCCGGGGAGGTTGTCTGGCTCGAGGAGAAAGCACTTCCGCTGCCTTTAGGTATTTGGGTGGTTGTCGCGGGTGTGTTGATGTTAGATCGTCTCTCGCACAGCTTTCACGTACGTAAGGGAGTAAGGTTATGGGTGTGAGTGAGGGACAGTCCTCTCTCGCCTCGTCCCCGCGCCGTTGTCATGAGTGTTCCCCGTTCTCTGGATTCTGCGAGCCCCGTGAGCACTATTTTTGAGCACACGGTCTGGTAAAGTATATTATAAATATTATTTAGTATATAATTAATTAATGTTGTGAGGATGAAAAAGGATCGGATGATGCAAGAGTATGTTTAATAATTACGGAATGATTTATAGTGTGTATAAATGGCAGGAAGAGTGGCTGTGCTCATTATATAAATCATGGGGTATTGCTGAAAAGGAACTAAGTTGAGTTCTCGCATATATATATGTAGGTCTTATAATTGAAGGGTATATATATAGTAGTTGTTTACCTGTGTTAGTGTATTAACAGTTAGGGTAATTATATATGGTCGGAATAGTAAGTATAGATCTAATAAGTTACATTATTAATAGCTCATGAATAATGATACACAATCTATAGAGGCTTGTAGCTGTATATATAGAAGATATTGGTATTATTAATTGAGAATGATCTTCATAAGAGAGTTGTGAGTGTGGTGTGAGAAAGTGAGATAATATTACATGAATAATGAAAGTACGTTTGAGATTGGTTTGGTCATGTGGAATGAATGGATGATAGTCGGTTGGTTTAAGTGGATGTATATATTTAATTATAAGCTTGATGTGTAGTAGTTATAATAATATATATATATATATATATATATATATATATATAAATATATATATATATATATATATATTAGTTGGAAGGATATAGTATATTACCAAACATAGGAATTAATGTTTAATCAAGATATACTAGCTTTAAGCTAATACGATAACTCGAGTGATATTAGTGTAGTCGACGATGATTGGTACAGCTATGAGAAAACTGTTGTGACCGAAATGGCTGTCGAACACAAAAACTCTGTCAGACTCCTCAAGAAGTCTCTGTGTCGGAGCGCCTAGATAGCACCACCTTTCTGAAGACTCTCTCGAGAAATGGCGATGTCAGAAGCGCATTTTCCCTGATACGACTCTATATGTTTGGTATAGTCTCTCCCATTATTGGCATAGTTCATATTCTTGTTAATGAAAGTTTTCTTTAAAAAAAAATCTTGATATACAATTTATTATCTGTATATCTAGAGAAGCATAATGAAATTTGTAAATTTGAAAATAAATTTTTGTGTATTTTATATAAGAGAAAAAAAGGAGTTTTTTTAACATTTTAACCCATACTTTGAGAGGCTAACATATATAGTAGAAATATTACCGCATACGCACCCATAATATAATTAATTGACCACGTGAAAAAGAAATAATTCATAATGAATAAAGGAATAATGTTTCAATAAGAAGCTAGGCCCATAAGTAACATTTTGTATATAGTACTTTAATTTTACGCTACAACCTCACAGATAAACGACTTTGTAATCTGTAATGGCTTTTAATTCTATGTTGCCATTTACAAAAGTTCGTTGTTTTACTTCACAACATCGTTCGTTTGGCAATAATTATTTATAATTTTCGTTCCAAAAGTTTGACATATGAAAGTACTTACATATTTAAGGGTAGATCGATTTTTAACTTTTTGTACGATATCAACTTTGGACTATTGTGGATAGTTGGGGCTTAATGTAATGAAAATGAACAGAAAAGTTCAGATCTCTAGGTCTAACCAAAATTTGAGGAAATGGATTTGAATTTTTGAAAAAACAAATATGCTAGAAACAGTACATTTTGTTTTATTGTAGAACGAAATCTTACTACATCTTTGGAAAGACTTTACATAAAAGTACATTTTATTGAAAACAAGTTGAAATGCATTGAAAACGATAAAAGACAATCATTTATAGGTCGATATCATCATATGTTTCTCTATATGAGCCCTTAGAAGCAAAGGAAAGCCTCATCTGACGGCTTAGGACTTTGGCCAGAATGTGGTGGTGCTTGGATTTAAGCCCATAAACAGTACGTGAAACTTCAGATGACAGCTACACTGCTCTCTCCACACTCTGTGAATGTGAAGGCAGATCAGGAATGTCCAGCTTGTTACCATTCAGCAGTGCGTCCTGAAGTTCCTTATCAGAGAAGTTTTCAGTCAATGCTGGTTCGCAGATGCTCTTTTGAGAAAGACTGATTTGTTCTGTCCAATGGATAACTTCAATGTTGATGGTTGTACCAGTAACCTTCTTCACCCTCTTCTTTACTGGCTCTTCCTTCCTGAAATAGCAATAAATGTATAATTTCCGAGTTTGAGATGTAGTACCTATCAGGGATGCGGAGCCGGCAAATTTTAAAATTACCCGGCTCCGACTCCGGCATTTTAAAATTGTTCGGCTCCGGCTCCAAGTTATAATTCCTTCTCCATTTACACATGAAATAAATCATTAATTCTCTATTACAAAGTTTTTATGGTATGATGAAATTGAATATTTGTTAATGACATCTTTATTAGCTTAGAATTAAAATCTTAGGAAATATTTTATACAAAATAAGATTTTTAAGAAATACAGAAAAAGAATTATTCACTTTCTTCCTGAAATTTAATATAATTCCTCTTTGAACGATGAACTGCCTGCACATTTACGTAATATTATTTTATTAAAAAGGTTTTGTTTTTTCTTAAACGGAAAAATTATATTTCAGTTTCATCCTAAAGTTTTAAATAATTCCTCTTTGAACTACGAGCTGCCTGAACATACTATGTAATATAATTTTATTCTAAACATATTTTTTATTTAAAAAACAAATTATTATTCACCTTCTTAAGCTAAATTTTTAAAAAATTTTCTCTTAATATAAGTAACTGAGCCTATGTTTATATAATATTTTATTCAAACTCAATTGTTTATAAAAATAAAACTTCTCCTCACAATTAAATCCTCTACTGAAAAGAAATTATCCTAATTTTTCTATATGTTGCTAAAGCAGAAAATAATCTTTCAACAGTCGCTTGACTAGGAGGCAAAGGTGAAATTGTGTAAGCCACATCTTACAAAATTTCAGGATAGCTAGAGATTGCCTGTTTAACTGCTAACTTTGATTTCCGGTCGATTTTCATTAATTCATTTAATGCCTTATGGATTTATCTACTTTGTATTAGTTTCTAGAGAATTTTATAGTGTGTGACTCGAGTTCTTCTTTTTGAACATATTCTCACTGGTTTAAATCAAAACCTACCACTCTATCCTAGTAGCAATATATACCTATATATAAATAAACAAGGCCTTCAATACAGTCCCACATCAACTGTTAATAAAATTAAATGTTTTTTAATGACATCTTTATTATTCCTGAAACTGCTGTACTATCTGACTCCGACCCAGATTTCTGTTCGATAGTGTTATTCAAATTAACGTGGATTTTATTACAGTAAGTCTATTGTGATTTTTTTTTGTATGTACCCTTTTTTCATACCCTTGTAAGAGATTTAAATTTTTTTTTGTTTTTGTTTATTAACAAGTGTATGGTGGCCTCATTAGGCTTATATAATATTATTTTTGATTTTCAGTTGTGTACTGTCTTCTGCCCTTTCTTATCTATTTTAATTTTTTTATCGTCTTTGCATATCTATTTCTCCTTAATTTATATTTTCCTGATTCCATGTCAGTATAAAGTTCTATTTTCTTGTATGTAGTTTTTTAATTATTATAATAGAATTAGACTATTGCAAGGATGGTTTTATAAACTTGTCAATATTATAAATAATCTGAAATTGTAATAATTTCCTTTTGAGGGTGTTATCGATTGTTCCCTACTAACTATTTCGGATAGAGAGAAAAGTGTTCAGGTATATATATATATAAGTACCGACAGCTATCATACTAATTTATAGTTTCTTTTGAGTTTGAAGATAGCTCATTTATCGAACATAAAGACATGTACTTTCCCATTCATTGTTTGTACTTGACCTAAACTTGTCAATTTCCATCATCTTGAAGCTTTAGAACTTCCATTAATTTAGGGGTACGCGCTGCTCTGGTTTTGCTATTTGTCTCGCCTTTGCTCTCGATTTGTGCTCGATTACTGTATGAGTATTGTTAAGAGACCATCTAACACACTGCTAACCTGATTAATACTCAGTGATTATAAACTCTCAACACCTCATTGATGTTGCAATGTTAACGTCATCAGGAACATAGCCTTTTCATAGTTTTATTCAGTAATTCATATTCTGAAAACAACTATTATATTTTCGTTTTATCATTAATAAATTATCAATAAAATTCAAGTTATATTCAACATATTACCTTATGACTGTCTGTTCTTCATTCCTCCGATATTAATTCATCTATCATTTATAATTTGTCAATCGTAGATAGACTGAAACATGTTTGAGTGCGAATATATCTCGGTAACTAAGTTAAATATACTTGCCTGTTATCATTTCGAATTCTTTTAAAACAGTCCGGAGATTAACAAGTTTTGGATATATTCGCGTGGAGATGTTGCCAAAATTTGATCTATTTGCTATGATAACGTTTCAGAAATTTGATTTGATAGATATAGGACTGAGTACCAAATATCTAGATATAAGTTAATAGCCAGACAATAATTAGCTATATTCTCCTCTCGCTGCAAGCAATCAATTTTTAAAGCACGGAAGCGTTCACTTTAATCTAATTTTTAAGTTCACTTTTATGCTTATCCGCTTCTTCTAGGGCTTTTTACGAATATTTTTCCAGTCTAAAGGACTTCCAGTTTACGAAGCCAGTGTCTCGGCACTCAGTGTAGCTTAAATCCTGTCTTGAAAAACAAAAGACTTAATAGTGGGTCTCGCACTATCTCTCCTAGTATAACATCTCTCATTGATGAAGTCAAATTGTTATTTTTGATGAAAAGCTTAGATTATGAAAATGGATGTTTTTCTGTTGTTGGAAGTACCCACTTTTTTTAGAGACTTGATAAAATCACTAAATGCTCGGACTCTCTTGTTTACATCGCTTTCTCTTTTGAGCAATTGTTTAACGACTTGCTTCAGGTACAACAAATCCATCTCTATTTAGTAATCGAAGCTAATATTTAATGCAGGACCTCTAGGCTTAGATTGGCTCTCAATTAACTACAGACGTATCCAGAGTAACTCGGTGTAGTTCAGTGTAAAGCCGCTTTATGTACAATGATGCCAAACTCGACTGCCTCTTTCTCTCCATATACTCACTGTTCAACTTGATTTCAACATTGAACAATGTAGTAGTGTATATTATTATATCTTCAGAGAGCAGTAAAATAATGTAAGTAATGAAATTGCTTTTATCCATTTCGGTTTTCAGTGACATGATTTTCTCTAAAGGATAGATAAACTTATTAATAAAATTAGTTATTATAGAACGCATATCGAACCTATCCCTACTTACTGATATAAATATGCATACACCAAATATTCCTTCAGAAAAAAGTTTAGTAGTTATTAAAAATTTGCAACAAAAAGAGGGTAGTGGTGCTGGTTCCATAATAATAATATAATTCAATAAATATACCTATATCTTCTATAATATGTCATACGTATATCCTCTATCCTACCTATATATATCATACTTTTATAGTTTAAAATACTATATCACCTCATCCTCCTCTCTAATATCGTTAAATTACTAAATACTTTATATTATATTCTTAACTCACTCGAAACTCAGGTTGTTGATATACCTTATATATATATTCTCTAGACACCAAACCTCATAATACTTATACTTTTGTTGTACTCTTCGCTCTTCATACTATAATCAATCTAATAATTGTTCAGACAACGAGTGTATATTATAGTTTGTTATAATATCAAAGAGTAACTTTAATGCTGTATAATATATATATATATATACCTACTACATATTACGTTAGAATTTAGTATATCTTTACGTGTTACTTACTTTCAATTATATTTATACGCTGTGATTATAATGTCTCAAACTTATATATCTATGAACCCTTTTTAAGTGATTTGGACTCATGTATACTCAATTCTCAATGATCTCACTATCTATTATTACTATAATTTTATAATATATATATATGATTTATACTGTATATATATTATATTAATAATCTATGCCTTGATTCTTCATCGCGTCATTGTTTTACAATTATATTGTATACTGTATCACCTATGGCCTTTTTAAAAATTATTATATAATACTTATTATAATGTATTATATATGTATAAACATCATTATATTATTCTTACTAATCATTTCTCTAATTTTTTTATCTCTTGTGCTTTTTCTCGGAAGAGCTGTGCAGTCAGAGTCTCTCTTTTGTGTCTGATTTCCCCGACTACGCCGTCCGGCGTTCTCTCGCTATCAGGAGCCCCCAAGATATTTCGGGCTCAGTGCCTACTCGAGTATCCTCTCTCATATACAAAAAATTTTTTTCTAACGCTCCGACTCCGCAACCCTGGTAGGAAACACAGAAGATGGGTCCTATCGGTGCATTACTTTTTGATGAATTGATTATAAAGTTACAAAAAAATAAAACACGACTTTAAGCACCTACCACTTCTATCTCCTCAAGAATGTGCCCGAGTTTCGAGTTATCTATGTTTGGCACAAGACTTCCTACTCATGCTATTACCCTGAGTCCTATGTGGACGTTGAATTCTTTTGACGCACGCACACGATAACTCTGTCTCTACTCTTCCAAATGCACTATATTGAGACTTCATGCACGGAGTACAACATGTTTGCGGACCGCAAGGCAAAAGTATTGTGGTTCAGATTCTTGAAAGTCACATGTTAAATTTCTATAGATTGCTGCTTTATCCTCTTCATCATATTGAAAATGTAGAGCTGCTGATTGTGAAACTTGCTGTCTCTTTTGATCTCAAACCAAGTTACTTCATAGACTTCCACACTGAATTTGATAGCCTTGCAAAGATTATCATGTAGTTCTGGAGGATAAACGCCTCTGGTTCACAAACACATAAATCTAATGGCCAAAGTCAACCATCTGGCATGGTTTAATGGTAAAATTTTCCATGCAGAAATCTTAGATTGACTTTATTTCTGGAAATTCCAAGCACATACTCCAAAAGAAGTCTCTGGTCGCTGCTGAGGTCATTCATTGTCACCCAATCAAATTGCATATTATCTAGGGAACCACTGAGTTTCGTAAATTCACTTTGCGGTAAATCTTTGTGTGTGTCAATTCGCGAGCAGAATCTGGACTTTCCAAAGTGTGACTTGGTGCAAGGCAGTTGACTGTTTAGTGGTTAACTGGCCATCAAGATGCTTGAAAACAATCTGAAAATAATGAGCTCAATTAGTAATGATGAAGAGAGGTGCGCAACAGAGTTGTGCAATTATTTACGTCAAAATATGAATGGTTACATCTATATCAAGAACATGGTCACAGAAGGAGTCGGCTCACAATCAGTGTTGTAGTTTGTATCTGTATTGTCAAGGAGAACAGCCTTTAGACGTGCTAATGCTCACAATTCTTCTTCTCCAGATCTCAATAGTGCATATTTCCTCTCAGCTATAAGACTCGTAGAAATACAGTCTGGTGTCTATACTCATTTGGAAAACTGATATATGCGCTGAGTTAGATAATCTGTGTGTCTCTTTTGGTTTCTCTGTGCCTCTCTTTGTCATAATAATGTCTAGCTGGCCGCTCTAGTGCCGAATTGTGGTTCTCTCCTTTTCTACTACAGAGTGGTCCCCACTTTATCTTATTATACGTTCTTTTGTGCTTACATCTCTCGTAGGTGTCCTATATCTGTCCAATTTTAACCATGATAAACTTCCCTAAATACAGATATATAATTCCTCTCTCCCTTATGAGAACTCAATATGTTGATGTACATGAATATTTTTCCCTATCTCTACCTTTTAATACATCTATAAATTCACCTTGACCTTTTTCTCTCCGGTCTATCTTTTGGATTGTTACGAATGTAAGTGCTAAATGTATTCTACTCGATACACCTATGTGCTAAGGCCAGGGAACCAAGATTGAGAAACTATCACCTGTGATTACAGTTCTCCAGTGAGCCTCTACCTTGAGGCGTTTTCGATAATCTCGCTTGTGCTAGACTTATTGTACATGCTTATCGTGCAAAGATTTTTCTGGGCTCTTGAATAAAACTCCTGCCATACTCTTTCTGGACGAGCTGACTGTATCAATTAATGATAATCATTCATTCCCTAGTATTTTTTCTATGTTTCACATCGTATACACATAGTCGCTTTTAATGTTTTTTTGTCATAGAAAAAGACTAAGATATGAGCTACTTCTTATACACGCATCTGTATAACATTTTTGCTCTTAAATGTCTACATTTAGATAACGTGAGTTTCCCAGGCCATTATACACGGTATATCAGTTATTTAATACTATTTCTAGAACTCTACCTCTTCACTATCACTCATTTTTGTTCCAGTTCTGATGTCTCCAGAAGGTGGACTTATACTATATTAAGACACATGTTCTGTCAAGATTTTGAGAGGCATCACTATCTCTCTCGAAGTACGATAACTTTTCATCTTTTTTCTTCTGCTGTTGATATTTGTGAGAGCTTTATGTAATTCCTTTCTACTATCTTTGCAAGCATGCAGAACGGTGTGCCCGCGATCTTCTTTCAACAGCAGTTATTTCAGTTTCATACGGATCCAGCGTATGGAAAGAGCCCTTTGGTTCCAATTTTTGCTATTGCCCTTCGTTATCTCTTATTATTCCCTGTCGTCTTAATGGGGATAATATCTCGCAAGGAACATAGGAAGTTTTTAATTTGTAGCATATGTATTGTTTTTGTGTCTTATTATAAGAGAACAAGTCTAGCGACTAACTTATATGAAAAGAATATGAATTCAATTATAGTGATTCTCTCACGTTTCCTATCTTAGCGTGCATTATAGTGTGTCCAATATTTCTGGATACGCTCTTAGTTGACAATTTTCTTTCTTGCACTTCACACCATTGTCATCACAAGGACCAAAAATCGTTAGCGTTTACAAGTTCAAGCCCGTAGTAAATATGTTGAAACAGTTCTCATACGCCAAGCTTATGCTTCTTTCTAGATTTCTGGATATCAGACCTTGTATAAAAGTTTGAGGAAAATGAGTATATTTCTCGCGGTAGTTGCCGGCTTAATTGTGGCTGTTAAGTTCGTATAGGTTTACTAACAGCACTTTATTGTGACGTTAGATGTTAACTAATCAATTCACTAGCTGGCTTAATAAACAGAGTGTATGCTGTGGGATGTTACTGTCACTATCCTAACATTAGTTAATCATACATTTCCAGCAATATTCTCTTTTAGGTCTATAACTTACCACTTTGTTCTCTAAAGTTCTTGGGGAGACCGATATGAAGACAGGAGAGTATATAACGCTATACCTGAACTCAGACTATATGAGGATTAAGATAAGAAGAGTCTTCATATCACTCCTGAACATATCATAGGAAAGATTGATATATGGGCTCACTTAAATGTTGTTGTAGACAAAGATTCACGTCTGAAATTGCTTAGAACTCAATTCTTAATTTCCTTTTTTACCTGACACTCCATTTTTATTTACATCATTTCTGAAAAAAGGAAACACATGTCGTAGAAATATCAATAACACAACCGAATTAACGCGTTCATTAATATAATATATTTTACTAGGCTTTTGATACTACACGTCATCGTATATAATAAAGTTTAGAGTCTATGTTTGGTTATATTGCGTCAGAACTCACTCGTAGCTCGGGCTTTCGCGAAGGCATCCCACCATATGTTTCCTTTTGACGCGTCAGGCATAAATTATGTATCTAGTATCTCCTAAAAATTAAAAGGTTCCATACACGAATTTTTTAAACCCAAGTCTTGAAACCGTGACGCCCCCATTTGTGTGACAAGTGCGCCTATCATGATGTGACACCTTAAGTCTTATATATAACTCACTAGAGAAGCTATATCCAAAAAAAAGTCGAACCTAGCTCAATTCCTAAGATAGATCATTTTAATTTATTATTCCTATTAAATTATCTTTAAATATTTTGCTGTGGATAATAATTTTTATATATTAGAATTTGATTTTATTATTTATAAATTTTCTTATCTTAAATATATAATATTTATTTTTTTATTATATTAAATATATATATTAATTAATATAGTTAAAATTATATATTTATAATATATTATTAATATATTATATTATATATATATATTAATATAGATATATATTTATAATATTAATATATATATAGTATATATAATAATATTATATAATAATTATTATATATATTATTTCATTATAATATATAAAAATTAATATATATATATAATATACATTTGGCTTTATTCTCTATCTGTAAATATATGTGATATTGGATATTTGCTATTACTCATCAAACATCTCTAATGGATGTGACTATTTATTTGTATTATGAACATCTTATTTAAATATAATATAAATTATATATCGTAGAAATAAGATGAGGAAGAGTTTTCTCACTTTGGGTATTATTTTTTGCAAATCTCAATAAATGAAATAAATAAATTTATAAAATTATAAATTTTTAAATAATTATATTAATATGTTAATATTAAGAATTGCTAAGGAGTAAGCTCTCCAAATTACATAATTCAATTAATTATGGCCCTGAATATATAAAAGCAGAATGTATAGAGCTAATTGATAAAAGTATAGTATTTAAGGTCATAAAATAAAAATGTAGAGGATAAAAGTTTCCAAACATTTACCTAAGTAGATACACTCTTTATATGATCAAATAGATATATAAAGGTATACTGGTGTAGGTGCCAGTGAGAGTTGGGCTAAGAGAATAATGGAATCATAGTTTAGTGCATGTATATGAAATTTAAATAGCTAACGAGTTGACTCCATTAACAAAGTAGGAGTGTGTGCTCGCTGAATGATTCAATAAAAAGCTTATAAAAGTGAGTGAAAGCGTATACAAGTAGAGATATGATGTAAACCTAAACTCATAGTTGCAAAAAAAAAAGAGTAAGATTTTAAAAGATTTGGTTTGAGAATTAAATACAATAGGTATAATAAGTTTTATATAGGGTTATAAGTTAAGTTAAGTTAAGTTAGTGAGAGAATTATTATATTTAGGTGGGATCAATTCTATGACTTATTTATTTCACTCAATAAGATATAATTATAAGAGTGGTTTATGGTGTAAACTACCTCTTATGAGATGCATCTCTCTATTAAATAGAAAGGATACACTCTCCATATTGACAGAGTTAATGACATATTAGCGTGATAGGTTGTGTGATAAATAATTCTATAAATAAAATACGTTATAAAGCATGCATACTTAATCAACTTAGAATTTTTTTAGCTAGAGATATAGAGTAATAAACTATATATATATATATATATTAAGTGATCCCATTTCAAAAATACATCTAAAATTAAAAGGTAAAAACACGAGTGAAATAGATATGTAGTGAAAAAGGGGTTAAGGCTTGATATTATTAGTTTATTTTCTCAGTAGATGCTTTATTATGTGATAATTGTGGAAAATTATTGTCGAAGTTGGGATAGTTTAAGATGGATACTGCATTTTGAATGAATTGAAGATCAAATACCAATGTATAATTATATCTAGCCCAAATTAGAAATCCGAGGATTTAACCATCCTAGATAGATTCAATACTATCTAAAGGTAATCAGCTATTGATGGAGGTGAAGTTAGGAAACTACATTCCAAATAGGGTGAAAGGTTAAATGAAGGATGGAATTGCCAAGTAAATATATGAGTGTAATAGGATGATGAATAATAAGCTAGTAGATAGAATGGCAGTATTGTGAATAAAATAGAAAAAGAATAATGTCAAAAACAGGACATAAATACAGCGTTAACAATATACAGTATATTGATACTATTTAAATTCAATAGAGAAAGTGATGATCAAATGCTGAGGATCAATTAAGATACTATAATGGAAAGAAAATACAGACGATGTGTTAGTAAACGATAAGAAATAATAATAAGTGTGATTTACTTGAAACTATAAAAATTTTTTCCTTTTCTCAAAAAAGTTAAAATAGCTTTCGACAAAAATCGTATAGATTACACCGACATGCTCGTAATAGTAGATAGAGAAACCTACGATCTTAAGTGAAAGGATAAATATATAGATATTTAGTATTCTATGAAGAATATTAAAATGTTGTTCTAAATCTTCCTTTTATAAATGAAAAAGACTCGATTATTAATTGTGGAAGAACAGTGAGGTTAAAAGCGATTAAAAAGATAGCTATAGAATGTTGAGAGTAGACCCCATTTTTCGACACTAGGATATGTGAATATAGTGATATGTATATCCTGCTATATATATTTTATATAAGGAAAGAATAGTCATAATAGAAGGTTGATTATAAGTAGCTAGAAACTAATATATTAGAGAACTACATGATAAATAATACCATCATTTTAATATAAGGATTTATATCTATAGTGTTAGGCTCTAAGGTCATAGAGTGAGCATTAAGTTAATTAATATTATATAGAAAAGTGATATTATAATAATTATATATCTTTAGAAGGTAAAATTATAAAAATTAGAGTGTATATGTGTAAAATAAATTGGTGAGGAATGGTGAATAAGAGTTAAGAATAGCTCCATAATTGTTTAAAATAGTGGATAAAGATAGTGAACAAAGTAGTCATGATACAGTGAGTGTAGAATATATGTAAGATAGATATGTATGCCGTTTTGTAAGTAACTCATATAGTGGAGGTGAAAGAGATGATATATATATGAAGTTATTAGATATATATGTGATATAGACTCTACGTTTGAAGAATAAAAACAAGTTGAGGAAAGAGGTAATGAAGGCTAAATGTATTGGTTATATGAATTATATGCTCAAAATTCCTGAAGTATTGACTATAATGAGGATGAAGATGTCTAAAAAAATATTATGTATAAAAGTAGATTTTATTAAGATAAAACTAATACTTCCCCAGAATTAAATTACATTTTCATTTTCACCGCAATACCCTTAACATGTATTGTAGTTCTGTACTTTGTAGACGATTGAAGTTTAGTATATATGTTCCCTTAGTCTCGATATATTATATATAATGTAAGTAGCAGGGAACAAAACATGTAATTAAAAATGTGTTATTAATTCTCGTCATGTATAAATAATGGGTAAGAAATATGAAAAGTAAATATACATACATACATACAACAGAAAATAACTTCGGTCATGAGTTTTGCAACCACATCTCAGAGATGAACCTTCTCATATCTCTCCACAAGAACTGCAACTTTTATAAATCTAATGTTAAAATCTAATAAATACAACCTAGTTACAGCACAAAGGTAATAAACCTCCTCCTTGCTAAAGGTAGTGCCTTCTTCCAGAGACTTTGAAATATTATAAGAACGTGATAACAATATATATACGATAAAGTTGATGGAAGGAATCCAGATGTGAATACTAGGAGTTTAGTGTATATAGTGTTGTGCAGAGAGCGCGAGAGAGCTAGAGATTAGGACAGACGATAGCTATATGAATTAATTTCTATTTCGGAGAAGTGACTATCACTCGGGGGAGCGTAAATGATTATACTCGGATGATCTTTTTTTTCTCTATACTCATACTTAGACTAGCATGCGTATTTATCCTAGCATTGCTCTCTTTTAGTTTATGTAAAAATTAGTCTATTGAATTATCTATGAGTAGCTATTTTTTCAGTTTGAGATTAATATATAAGAATAGTTAATCGCAATAATAGTAACTGTGATATTAGTTATGTTAGGGTGGAGGGAATTTATCTTTGGTCAAAGAAAGATATAGAAGAATATAATTTTGTAGACAAAAGTGTAAGTGTGATATTAGCACTTCCAATATATTCTTTTGTTATGAAGAGTAAACTCTAAGTTGCGGTAGACATAGATTGTTTGTTTAATTATTGGTTTGAATCAGCAATACTTCACATAATCACAAGTCGTTGATGTTTGGTGATGTTAGCTTAGCATCTGACAATAGTGAGTAAGAATTCTTTAGTAGTATCAAAGCAGTTACATAAGGTATGTCGTCTGAGTGCGCATTAGAAGAAAGTTATTAACCTAACTATAGTCTTCTTACTCTTCCTCATTTATACCCACAAAAATAGAACGATGAAGGTATCTATAGGAGAGAAATAGGGGTAATTATGGGAGTATAGGGTGTACCATCTCTCTAATTACTCCTATGATACATTTGTTTGTGGTACCATTTCTTTAAATTAATTAATGGTATTATTGTGGCCATTTTTATAGTTACTGTAATTATAGGAAGTTGGTTAATAATGTGCAAGTCATACACTGACAATTTAGAGATATAAGAGGGGATAGAGAATACGTGTGAAACACTAAAACTCTAAGATTAAATGTCTAATCATCATGCAAAATGTCATGAGTATTACTTCGCCAGCCTCACCCGCGAAGTTACAACCATTGATGACCAAATCGGCTTAATCATCCCGGTAACCGTGATTATCAGGGTGAGCTGATCCTCGAGATACCCACTCACAATGTCCTAATATTCTGGGTTATTTTGAGTCGATTTTCATTCATTCTTATACTGGAACCAAAATTTATTATATTTATATCTAAATCGTATGCTCTTAATATATTAATATATGAAAATATAATAAACCAGCAAATTTTATATTTCCTATGCCGTTATATATAAATCACAGAGAACAAAGCTGATGCCAGAGTCGGAGCTCAAGTAAAAAGATTAAGCAAATTTTACTGTAAAATAATCATGTTTGTATTGCCTATAGAGTGTATCACTCTCAAGGTTCAACTCACCATCTCCAGGAAAAGATTTCGATATTGAAGTTTTCATTATACTTTAATATTTAACTATTATATTATATATAATTTAACATTTATATATATATATTATTGTGTTTATACCTTATATAGGCTAGCCCTCAATAATTATTTCTCAGATAAAAAATAATAAGATTATCAAATAAGTATATATTATATATATTATATATATATATATATATTATTGGTATTATTATATATTAGGGAAAAGTAGTAGAGATAGGTAACAATGATTTTATATTTATAAGTGTATATGTCTCACTATAATATCACTCATCCCGACGTTAATATATAGTAATTGATATATAATATATATTATAATGAATTTAATAATATTGATCATATATATATATATATTTATATATATATATATATATATACTATAATATATATATTAATTAATATATAAGTATTAATATATATAATATATATTATATTAATTATATTATATATATATATAGTATATATATAATTATAGTATATATTAATATGATTATATATATCAGGCTATTATATATATATATATATCAGTGCGCTGGTACCTATATATATGTGCGTCAAAAATTTATATTGAGTAGGTGCAATAATCAATAAATTATTATATATTAATATTTAATACTATAATATAATATCAGAGGGCAAATCCATTACTACTCTATTGCTATTACTGATGCTACTCAGCACGATATATATATATATATATTATAACATTATATAGATAATATATAAACGATTATTCTATAAGCTTTTTTCAAATTACCATAATGTTACGTATAAAAATTACTTCTTTTTATTTTTTTGCGATAATTAGTCATGATATTAATAGTAAAATTATTTACATTAAATATATATATATAAAAGATTATGAAAATAATTGTAAACTAGTAAAATAGATAAGAATAGAATAAACCTGCTAATATTAATTATAACACTCTTTCACCCTATTAAAAATATATGTAGCGAGAATATTTCTGTGCCCAACTTATGTATAATTAATACGAGAGATTGTATTCTGTGTAATATTTATATTAGTTAGTCAATAATTGTTTTATATAATTTAACTCTATTATATGTGTTTATTAAGTAATAATTAATAATTTTAACAATTAAATTTAATACATAATATATAATATAATAATTAATTTTTTAATCAAAGTAATTATTTAATAAAACAATATATACAATAAATATTATATAAGAATTAAATTAAACTATATAAAATACTAAGAATAATGGTAAGTGAGAAAGAATTAATATACTTTGATAATATTATTTAATATAGTTTAATTCAATGTAGATAATATGACCCTTACAATACCCTTATATGTCAAGAAGAAAAACGTATATTAGATAGAGGTTAAATGTAGAGATTCATATAGAATAAAACTTAATCATAATTTCTGTAAAATTCAATATCAACCGTATTTATTAAAAAGAAGTCTCAATTTAATTTAAAAGACGCAAAAATAGCTAATATAAATAATTATTTATTTTAAAATAATTATATGAAAAACTAGCTAATTATTACTAACTCCAACTCCTCAACAGAAACATTCTCATCTATAAATAACATGAAATAATAAAGACTAGTATCTGTCATACTGATAAGCAAATTAAGCTGGTCATAAGCCTATAGAAGAAGTTCTTGATACATCATAAGCGAGTTAATGGCTCATATACTCTCAGTTGGAGAATGAGTTCTCAGATTCATATATTATTAAATTATGAAATGTAAATAATTATTATTATTAAGAGATGAATCAAGTTATTTAAAATTAGTTATTTTAATAATAGTTATATAATTGTTATATTATCAGGAAAATGATTTAATTAATATAATTTCTAATATCTATTTTCTTAATATATCTGAGGATTCTCTTTTAGTAAAAAAAAAATAGAAAGATTAATTGAGTCGGTCGGCAAATATGAAAGTTGACTTACCATAAAGGAATACGAATACTTTATATATTATTTTGAAGTTTTTTAAATAATTTTATATTAAACTAAATTTAAAAAAAGGATATTTACTTTTCATGTCTTTGTGAGAAGGAATTGTTATATCTAGCGTCTCTGGTTTGATGTATTTCGCATAACGAAACAAATAAAAAAAAAATCATATTATTACAACAGGACACACAACACACATATATAATATATTATATATATAGTTATATATATATATATTATCTCTTATATTATATATATATTATTATATATAGATTAATATTATATATTAATAATAATAATACCGATATGACTTTCGATATTTAAAAAACTATTATTAAGTATATATATATATATAATTATATATATTATATATAATTATATATTATAATTAATATTTATTATATATATGATATTTAATATATACTGATCTTTTTTAATTATTAATTTATGGGTATTCACGAAGGTAAGTTAGGGCGTTATTGCTACTACTTTGTCCGACCCTCCTCAAAAGTACCTCCGCCAAGTCTATGAGGTATTTAATAAATATTATAATATATATAATATAATATATATAGTATATATATATAATTATATATATTAATATATATGATATATATTATATATTAATATATATTTATTAATATATATAGTATGTATATATAATATTATATTAATATATAAGATATATTATATATATATATTATATTATTAATATATATATTTATATATATATATATATATAATTAATAATTAAGTTTGAGGGACTCAGCAACAAGGTAATCATATCTAAATCAGAGTAGCAGTATCCTTACTGACCCTATTAAGCCTCATAGTCCTCCTTTTTATATTCTTTGGATTGTTTTTGTTGTTGTGAGCTCGTATATTCGCTAATCGACTAACTCACAACACACTACCTATCTCACCCTCATACAACAAATACAACTAACACTACTACTGATATATATATTATATATTAATTTATTAATTTTATAATATATATATATTATATTTTATTTAATTATAATATATATATATATATATATATAATAATAATAATATATAATAAAAATAAATTATAAATATCATTATATATATATATAATTAGATAGATGGATGAGATAAGAGTAAGACTATTATGATATAAATTTCCTGTGAATTGTATCGAATATGTATATGAGATATACTATCGTGATACGTGAATCAGACTAAATAATATGTGTTTAAGTTTGATTTTATATATATGGATAATATCTATTAGAGAATTAGGAGTATTAGCGATGATGATAAGAAGAATAGAGAGAGAGAGAAGATAGACGCAAGCAGAGCGGAAGAGACGAAATTGCACCCGAAAGATGAGGCTCGAGTAGTTAAAAAAGTACTGAGAGTCAGCCACGGCTAGGGAGGCTATCCTTGTCTCCTACGTAGAATCTATCATAGTAACAAACTTAGTATATATACCTCGATATAATAGCCACCCAGCTAACGGGTAATAGTCTCTTATAGAATTAATTACTTTAGCTGTCATAATAGTCTTTATACTCAGATTTTGAGTATTTATATTTCTATTATTATCATAACTAAAATTTCTAGAACTTTTTTTCTACCGCATTTTTAGCTTTTTTTCTCACTATTAGTCTCGAACTACGAAAATATATAAATGTTGATAATATATAGACGTTTATATATATATATTATATATTAATATATATATGATATATATATTCTCGGTTATATATATATAGGTATATTAATATATATATATATTAATCTATAAATAGTATATATTAATAATATATATATTAATATGATAATATAGTATATAAGTATATATATATATATATTATATATAATATATATAATATATTATAGCCTATAACCCTCTCTTTATTTGAATTTTAATATCATATATAACTTATAATTCGTTATAGACCCTTCATAACTTATGTATCATATAAAAATATTAATAGTATATAAGTCAGTGTCTACCTTTTTAGTTGAGGCGAGGTGCAGTTTCATACAGCCTCTAATGCCCATTACCAATATGGGGAACTGATCCTCCCTAATATATCGGATATAAGGTTATATATAGCAAAGGTATATTGAAAAATATTGCTAGCTCCGATAATAATATTGTAATTATAATCGGCTTAATAGAGGATTGTTAAGGAGTTCAGATATAAAGAAGCTTACTAGTAGTCCTGAGAAGGCGTAAGCTTGTCAGATTACACGGAGCAGACCTCCTGAGTCATAGACTTCAGATACGGTCAGGTTTAGAATAAATATCTTAAGATAACTAAATCAGTAGTATATTATATGAGTACCTATCTAAGTCTTAATGTCTTACTCTCTATATATATTATATAGTATTGAGGAATATAGTTTCTAATATATTGAGGAGTTATATATCAGCACCCTCAAGGGTGGTTGAGGACCCCAGAGGGGGTTGTCAGTAGAAACAATGAAGAAATGCTAATGGACATATATATTTATAACGTGATTGAGCCGCGCAAGAGATACCTCAGAAAAGTATTAGCTACTCTGTATCTCGCGG
>JABUQX010022449.1:22500-27500 GCA_015478945.1 Trachelipus rathkii | reverse complement strand
CCCCGAAAAGAAAGGGATGGTTGAGTATGAAAAAAGAGATTGTCATTCCTTCATATTCAAGGGAAATATATAAAAGGGGTTATCACCTCTTTAAAGTCCCAGGAATTTCTCCATACGACGTAATCATATCGCGTCATACGCCCATCCAAACGTCTAGGGAAACGTGACTAACAAGAAGGGGTTTTAGGATAATTCAGTTCTTAAAGTGAGATATGATAAAAAAAATGAACGTCCTACAATTGCCCTGAAAGCTTCGAAAGGTTTGTAGGCTACAGCGAGCTTAAAATATTAGGTTTGTACCATGTTTAACGCAAATGTCATCCAACTCCCCCCGAGTACAAGGAAGCCAAGATAAAAGTTCTACAGTTGTGTCTATGGAGCACAAGATAAAAGACGTTACTGCGCAGTGTACGTAATGTCTAATTGTAGAACATTTGTATGTTATGTCAAAGGACACAAAAAAAAAATGTTTCGACTATTCTTCATCTGAAAGAATAGCCTTAATGCGTTGTTTCGCTAGAATGTGAGCTTGACGTGTAGTTCTCTCCGGTTGGGAACCCAATGTCGAGGTAGGTTCCTCTAAAGAGGACGCGTCATCTAAATTAAAAATATTAGAATGGATTTCTAAAGGGTATAGATGCACTATAGCTCGAGTGATCTCCCCATTCTTTGTATTTAATGAAACTGATCGGACGTACCCATCAGGAGAAGTGTGAAGGGTTTTTACTATTCCTAATTTCCATTTCAGCCGAGGACCATCATCCTCCACCAAGACTACATCACCGATAGCAATGTTAGGATGGCCAGAAACATTCCAAGATTGCTTAAGATTAAGTAAATAGTTCTTACTCCATGCACACTGGAATTTGGAAATAAGCGAGAAAGCGTTACCGATTACCCTTTTATTTAATTGTAACCGGTCCCCGGAAGTAGTGGTCCGACTCTAAAAAGCTCTTCTGTGGAATAGAAATGACTATGTTAAATTTTAATAACTCCACAAGTTGGTGTCGAGGGCTTAGAGGCTCCTTGCAATAAAACTCGTCTCCCACAAACAGTGATATTTTCCCGGAATGACTCTAAAGTGTTTTTTCCGCTTCCGATGAATCGTTCTTTTGGTTAGGATGTCAGTGAGTTGAAAGAGACCACAGTCCGTCTAAATCCGTCAGTGGGAATGAAGGCTTCCTCTCCGTCTTCTCTTCGGTGCACTGGAAGGAAGACTGCTGTTTCTCCACCTCCTCTTCATTGCTAAGTTCGGACGGAAGATGTTCCGCTCCGATTTCTTCTTCGCTTATTGTGGAGGAGGGGTGGTGCTCCTTGTTGAAGGGGATTGTTTCGGGTCTAAAATCGTCATAGAGACGAACTTCGGCCCGATACGTTGAAACGACCGAAACCTGTGACTCAGAATTGCTGGAAACAAAAGGTAATTCCCCCCAAATTAATTTTCCAACGTTGGTAACCATCAGGTTGATTCCGCGGAAAGTCTCATATGACTTCAAAAATCGGGGAAGAGCGTCCGAGCCAAGAAGAATCCCTATATCTGTCACGGTATTTCCAGTGGGATAAGGGTTGGCTAATTTGACATGATGTCTACGTAGCATCCTTGTTGTCTTGACCAATCCAGGGATATGAATATCTGTGGGAAGGTGATCAACAACGATAGCAGAGATGGGAATGGTGCCATCTTCCGTCTTAATTTTTAAAGTCACGACATCACGCAACATGGCGGGGCCATTTTGATTGATGCCGTTAATAGCTATACGAATTTTGGAGTGAGGAACACATTGCAATGCTCTCACCACTGAGCGAGATACAAGACTGCGTTGCGAGGCTTGATCATAAAGCGCTCTTACAAGTATAGTCTTGTCTCCTTTATAAACAGATAAGTCTGCTAATGGTAAAGCAACTCCTCTATTTGCTGAGAGGAGTGTTGTCACATTCGAAGTCTCCTGAGGAGGAGACGCGGGTTGTGTCTGTGAGGAAACGTTTGCCCTCTGGCTCTGGTTTCCATTTTGACGACAGAACACTACATGATGATCTGTTGCCTGACACTTAAAACAAGGCCTTTGGTTTTTGCAATTGGAGGTGGTGTGGTTCTGAGCCAAACACCTTTCACACCAACCTTGGGCCTTAACCACCTGTTGTCTCAATTCTGGTGTCGGAAGCAAGACACACTCCGAAGGATAATGCGGTTCTTTACAAAATCTACATATGACTTTATCCCCAGTATTCTGACTGGTGGGGGCCGCATTTTGAACAGGTTGTTTCGTAGAGTGGGATTTTGTTCCCGTAGTAGTCAAAATTGTTGAAGCCTTCGGTTGGGCTCCTGTGAACTTCTGTTTGTTTGTTGGTGATTGTTGTGGGGTGTTACTTCCTTTAGATGATTCCCTGGTCTCCTTAGCTCCTTTGGTTTCGGAAGAAATTTGTCTAGATGCTTCCAAAAAAGAGAGGGCTTGATCTACCATCTCCACGAGAAAGTCTAGAGTCCAATTTTCTTTGGCCTTGCCCCAGGGTACTTTATCCTTTATCTCCTGGGGTATTTTCTGAGCTAGGAGGGAACCTAGAATGATTGAGCAACTCTTACAATCACCAACCATCTCCTTATTCTTAAGGGATTCTACATAGCAGAACAAATCTGCTTTAAATCTATACAGATCCTCATGATTATATTCAGGGGAAGACAGTCCACATAATTTCAAAATTAGCGTCTCAATGACCTTAGCTTTGTTACCAAAATCATTTTTGAGCTGCTTCAGAACAATCTGGTAGTTCTCTCCGACCCGTGAGTATCCGGAAACAAGTTTCAAGGCATTACCCCTTAAGCAGTCGAAAAGAAGTTCCAATTTAATATTGTCCTTATAACCGTGACCTTCTGCTATTGACTCGAATGACTCTAAAAATGATTGAAATTCAATTGAATTTCCATCAAACAGTGGTAGCTTTTTAGTAGGAGGCCTAAAAAGACCGAAGTTATGGTTGTTCCTAGAGCAACAAGAATTCCTCGTTGAGGAAGAAGTACATGAACCTTTATTAGAATTTTTCATAGAGTTCAGATATTCATCAGCACGATTTATTTGTTCTCTGATCATCCTTTGAATTTTAAAACATTCGGTATCGTCTGCAATGAATAATGAACCGTTCAAGGAGTCTTGAATGATCTTGTCACTCTCGTCAAGTTTTAAACTGATGTCGTTTAATAATTGACTAAGTGTGAGAATAGACGCTGAAGAGGCCTCGGGAGCTGATAATAAATCTTCAAGTTCGGTAGAGGCAAGACTGAGACGAGCCCTTTGAGATAAACGAACTCGTTTCGAGTCCCTGAGCTCTTTTGTGTCCGTCGAATCCACATTATTCAAATCAGATATGTTCTCAACAGTTCTGTTGCTACCTAACTCTGATGTAGACTCCGGGATAGACAGAAGGTCTGTTGCCGTCGTCGTTTTTCTTTTGGTATTTTCGTTCCGAACGAAAACTTCCTCTTTCGATGCCCCTGAATTGGAAATTCTCATGGGACTAGGCCCTTTTGCTCCCTTCGACCTTGTCATAATCTTATATTTTAATTAAAATACCAAAAAGGAAAGGTATATACAAAATATTAAAGCACGTCCAAAAAACTGCGTTTTGTGTGTCTGTCTACTGTAAGCCAACAAATACAGACAAACATAAAAGGAAAAAAAATAAATATATAAAAAAACAGAGAAAAGATTAAAAACCAAAAAAATATCTCTGCTTCCTCAAGAGACGTATACAAAACAAGATATACATATAAAAGCAAAAAAATGAAAATGATAAAAAAAAGCAACTTATTACTACCCTTAGATATATAATATAGATCTTTCAAGTAATATCTATATACAAACAATCAGGAAGAAAAGGCTATAATAATATAATAATAATAATAATAATAATAACAATAATAATAATAATAATAATAATAATTAAAATTTTAATTATAATTAATTAATAAAGTACAATATAATATTAATATTCCTTACTAATAATAATAATAATAATAATAATAATAATAATAATAATAAAATAATAAAATAATAGACTATAATAATAATAATAATATAATAATTAATAATAATAACTCTGAGGTCACTTATCATAATAATAACAATAATAACTGCATATACAAACGAATTAATATTTTAATTACATATTAGGCACACTAATAATAATAATAAATTATGATAAAAATAATAATAATAATTATAATTACCTATAATAATTATAATATAAAATAAATAATGACCTACGAATAATAATAATAATTAATAATAATAATAATAATAATAATAATAATAATAATAAAAAAGTAATAATAATTAATAATAACAAGAATGAAAAAATTTAAGTCATTAAAAAAATTAAAAAAAAAAAAAAAAAAAAAGAAAAAAAAAAAAAAAAAAAAAAAAAAAAATAAAAAAAAAAAAAAAAACCAAACAAAAAGAAATAAAAAAGATAACAAGCAATTCCAAGTGTGTTCCCTAAAAAGGGTCAAGCGAATGAACTGTACATAAAAAAAAATAAATAAAAATCAAAATTGAATTGAACCAAACTAAATAAAATTGGGAAATAATTCTCAATTTCCTCAATTTCAATTTAATTCTCTTTCAAAGAAACCGAGTTCCCTTAACAATATGGTTATTTATTATAAACACATGTGCAATGCTCTCTACATTGCAAAGGAAAGAGAAAAAAAATTAAATAAAATTGAAAAATTTAGTCGAAATCAAATTGAAATCAAATCGAAATAAAAATTGAGCAAATTAAGTTTCAATTTTCAATTTCAGTGAACTCAATAAGTCATAAATCAAATACTGTAAACAAACTTATTGTTAAGTTCGATTAAAGGATTTTCGACTCTAGTACCTTCTTTCAAACAGTGGAACGATTACGTTCAATGCACTTCCCCGCGAAAGTGCCATAAAGATGATAAGGAGCGCGAGGGCGATCGGGTATAAAGGTATACCAGCGCCGAAAGGGCAGAGGTCACC
>JABUQX010022449.1:10000-17500 GCA_015478945.1 Trachelipus rathkii | reverse complement strand
ATGTACCTTATACAATATATATTATTTTATTATTTTAATTTCTATTATTTTATATTTAGTTTATTGTTTTATTATATATATATATATATATATATATATATATATATATATATATATTATTATATTATGTATATATATATATATATATATATATATATAATATATATATATATATATATATATATATATATTTATATATATATATAATATATATATATATATATATATATATATATATATATATATATATATATATATATATATATATATATATATATATCATTTTTTTTCCTTTTTTATCTGTGGCCATATTAAAAAATGAAATTTGATTTTTACATCCAGTAATCTGGATCTGATATGAAAAATAAATTTAAAAAAATATTTTAACATGTGAGCTGCGTTTGTGAGTGCTCCCTAATTCTTGAGGGTCTAATATTTTTTAGCCAGCAACACTCCATTTTAGCCCCTACCTAAAGATGGACATAAAATTCTTAATTTTCAGCCAATTTTGATCGGATAAACAGGCAAACTGTAGCTTTTTCTGACCTCTAAATCGTCGTTTTTTTTTTTTTTTTTTTTTTTTTTTTTTTTGTCAGTTTTTCAGAATTTCCTTTTTTTTTAAAACATGTTTTTGACATTTTTCACTTCAAATCCTACAATTTCTTTCAAAATGGCTTCAAACTTGAAATATACATAGATGGATCCATTACAAACAAAAGTCACAAAGTTTTTTTTTTTTTTTTTTTTTTTTTTTTTTTTTTTTTTTTTTTTTTTTTTTGATATTTGTGCTCAGGAATGTCGAAATTCAAAACCTACTTTTTTTTGGTTTTCAAATGAAAAATTGCCATATTTTTTTATCTATTTAACAATCCAGGATGAAATTTTTAGAGCATATGTAGTCGGGGGAGATGCACATTTTTTTATTTAAATAATTTCTTTGTATATGCAGTAGTTTTGGATTTGTTCTTGGAGCAAATTTTCAAAAATAATGTTTGGAAATTTTTAAAATTATAATTTTTAGTATACTAGAAAATTATCTAAGTAAACAAGATGTATCTCGCCCGACTATACTAGCCCTGAAAATTTGATGCTGATCAGATAAACAAAAAATAAATATATCAATATTTCACTTTTTCAACAAAAAAAAATAAATTTTTTTTTGAAAAGGTGAAATGTTGATATAATTTTTTTCCCTAATTATCCGTTCAACATTAAATTTTCAGGGCTTGTATAGTCGGGAGAGAACATCTTTTTTACTTAAATAATTTTCTTGTATACTCAAAAGAATTTTTTTTTTAAATTTCCCCCCAAAAATTTTGTTTAAATTTGTTCCAAATTGAACCTTTGGAGCAACTTATCCATTCAAAGGGTTTTATCCAGAAAAACACTAAAAGTTCGTAGACGAGCATTCGTCTACTGACAAAATATGTCTACGAAGGTGTACCCTATACTACTTTAGAGGTTTAAAATTTATTCCTAACACAAAAATATCCGCACTAATTTCCCAGATGATAATATCAAAATTAAGACAGAAAAATTGAAAGATATGTCTGTACGTTTATTAAGACTACAAACAAGGATACACCTATATATCGTGTCTTTTACACTTTAAAAATTAAAAAAAAAATAGACAGCTACCATAAAGCTCTTTAGATATCGATTAATAAATAAGAATAAACAAACCATTTTTTTTAAAACTTTAATAGAACACTATAATAATCCAAATAACAACATAAAATAAAGTTTCTCGGTTATAAAAAATTAATGATAATTTTTATGAACTTCGCCTTGCAGAATTATTGAAAACTTAAATCATAAATTAAAAATATGAAATTTATAAGAAAATACGAAATAAATTAATAATACGAAATATTATGTCTAATTGTATGCAATACCAAAAACGTTATCGCATTTTAAGTTTCGTACTATTTATAGTCACTTTTTTATATATAATTTTTTATTAATTTCTATAATAATTGTGTCATTCAGGTTTGCTTAACTTCCCAGGAAAACTAAATTGTTCAAGATTTGAAAATTCAAACAATAGAAAATCGCAAGTTTTATATTATTTCCAGAGTACTATTAATTAAAATAAAATTTTATTTGCAAGAAACATTTAGGGTAGGTTAGAAAGGTAACAAAATTTTATTATTATTATTATTATTATTATTATTATTATTATTATTATTATTATTATTATTATTATTATTATTATTATTATTATTATTATTATTATTATTATTATTATTATTATCATTATTATTATTATTATTATTTAGATTTATATTTAAAGTCATCGTCAAGTGAGCAAGATTTTTGTCCAAACAAATTCGATCTTTCCTGAAGATGAAGAGGGAAAGATCTTCTTCCACTTCCAGAACCAACTTTGCCTTTAAAAATAAAGAAAAAGAATTAAAACATTTTATCTACCATAGACATTGAATTATTATTATTATTATTATTATTATTATTATTATTATTATTATTATTATTATTATTATTATTATTATTATTATTATTATTATTATTATTATTATTATTATTATTATTATTATTATTATTATTATTATTATTATTATTATTATTAGTAGTAGTAGTAGTAGTAGTAGTAGTAGTAGTAGTAGTAGTAGTATTGAATAATATATTTACTTTAATAAACTTTGTTCTAAAACGTTTCATAGTTATTAATCCATAGAAGAGCGTAATGATTTGATAGATTTGGGAGAAAAGCAAACAGAGAGATAGTAAGATAGCAAGTGTGTGTGTGTGTGTGTGTGTGTGTGTGTGTGTGTGTGTGTGTGTGTGTGTGTGTGAAAGGGGGGGGGGAGCAATCATTTCTTTTATATTTAATTAGAGAAAAATCATAAACGCCTAGTTAAAATAAGGCCGAACAAAAACTAAAGCGAACACGAGCACGAACACGAGCACGAATACTGAAGCTGGTTCGGCAGAGAGCACGAATGCGAACGGATGCAGATTTAGTTGCCAAACACCAAAAGCGATTCGCCAGAGTAAACAGTTTAGGGAGTCTTCTTATCAGCTGAATTTCAGTCTTGATAAAATCAAAGAGAACAACTTGACCCTTGACCTTGCATGACTCCTCGCTTGGACGCGCATTTCTAGTACTCAACATTATTAGATCGTGTTACTTATTTTTGCTCTATGTGAACTATTTCACTCCTAATCACGCATTCGGTTGCTTATATCCTCGTTCGCTTTGATGCATCCTCGTCTGTAAGTGAATTAAGTGAATAACTTAAATTCAAATTTGTTCTCGTGGCCAGTCATACTGACCGAGCAGTCACCAAGTTCGCGCTAACTGTACTTGTTTTTAATCTCAATCGTGTGTTAGGTTCTCGCGCTGGAGTTTGCTTTCGTTTGACCTTGTCTTAAACTACTAATAAAGCTTGAGGGGTAATTAATATAATTAAATTTATTTTATTGTTAGAGAGAGAGAGAGAGAGAGAGAGAGAGAGAGAGAGAGAGAGAGAGAGAGAGAGAGAGAGAGAGAGAGAGAGAGAGAGAGAGAGAGAGAGAGAGAGAGAGAGAGAGAGAGAGAGAGAGAGAGAGAGAGAACGGAAACGAGATATCTTAACTTGTCTTGTTGAATTTGCTATGGAATTATTTAATTGTTTTAAGGACGCGAAAAAACTTTTTCTTCAATTCAAGCATACAAATATTTCTGAAGAGAAACTTGTTTTACGAAAACAATAATTAATAATTAAAAATCTGCAATTATCAAACAAATTATTTAACTCAAATATAAACTAGTTTATACTGCTCCAGTAATCATATTCTGGGTTCGAATATAATATGCTGTTCTTAAATATTCTTAACATTCTGTTTCACAAACCATCCTCCAAACTCAATAAATTCTTCACAAATATTCCTGATGAGATCATCTGGTTCCCGAACCCTTTTGGGGAGCAATGACCTTTTGCAATTATACCAATATACGATTAGGTCGATCCTTCTAATCACCCTCTGGATTCGCTACTCTTTAGCAGTAAATTTCAGCATAACGACAATGCTCAAAGAGAATCACTGCGATTGCAATTATCATATTTAATTATCCTGTTATATTTTAATTATACTTAATTTGCTTTGTTTTCCGCAAAAACTTTTTAAAAACAACCCTTTTAAAATGACTCTTCTCTACATCTTGCAAAAGTGAGTTTAAGTTTGATAAGAATTATCTTTGATATCTTACTAATTGCTATTAGTGTGCTAGTTGCATAACTACGAAAATATTTTTTTTAAATTGTTTAATTTGTATTGTATAATTGTGAATTTATTTGGGATGGTTGAAAAGAAATTTAAGATTTGAAATTAGTTTTAAAGTCGAAAACAATTATCTGTATGCTTTTGAATCCCACCTTTTCGGAAGAATTCTCCTCCTTTCTCAAGCTCTTCTTTTTTAAAAGCCGAGTTGTCGAATGACGTTGGTTGGACTGTGCTTCGTTTTCTCTTTCATATAATCGAAACTGGTACAAAAGACAACCTGAATAAAAACATAAGATTATAAATGTTCTTTAATTACAAGACTATTTAGCAATTGAGAGAGAGAGAGAAATTACCATCACTCTAAATGTTTCTCAATTCAAAATCTTTACCTTTGCTAACAATTTCTTCTGTGGTTATATATATATATATATATATGTAATATTACGTATATAAATATATAATATATATAATAAATCTATAAATATATATATATATATATATATATATATATATGACTGCTTCAACTCATCAAATAAACGTTTAATCATTTCACATACATATATATATATATATATATATATATATATATATATATATATATATACAGAGAGAGAGAGAGAGAGAGAGAGAGAGAGAGAGAGAAAGTAAGATCACTCACAAACAAGGACTATTTTAGAGAGGGAGAGAGAGAAAGAAAGAGAGAGAGAGAAAGAGAGAGAGAGAGAGAGAGAGAGAGAGAGAGAGAGAGAGAGAGAGAGAGAGAGAGAGAGAGAGAGAGAGATTGTGCCTCCATCACTCACAAAACAAGGACTATTTTAGAGAGAGAGAGAGATTGCCATCACTCACAAACAAGAACTATTTTAGAGAGAGAGAGAGAGAGAGAGAGAGAGAGAGAGAGAGAGAGAGAGAGAGAGAGAGAGAGAGAGAGAGAGAGAGAGAGAGAGAGAGAGAAAGAAAGATCACACACAAAAAAAGAGAGAGAGAGAGAGAGAGAGAGAGAGAAAGAGAGAGAGAGAGAGAGAGAGAGAGAGAGAGAGAGAGAGAGAGAGAGAGAGAGAGATTGTGCCATCACTCAAAAACAAGGACTATTTTAAAGAGAGAGATTGCCTTCACTCTCAAAAAAGGACTATTTTAGAGAGAGAGAGAGAAAAGAGAGAGAGAAATTAAGATCACTCACAAACAAAGACTATTTTAGAGAGAGAGAGAGAGAGAGAGAGAGAGAGAGAGAGAGAGAGAGAGAGAGAGAGAGAGAGAGAGAGAGAGAGAGATTACCATCACCCACAACCAAGGACCATTTTAGAAAAAGAGATAGAGAGAGATATCACAAACAAGGACTATTTTAGAGAGAGAGAGAGAGAGAGAGAGAGAGAGAGAGAGAGAGAGAGAGAGAGAGAGAGAGAGAGAGAGAGAGAGAGAGAGATTGCCATCACTCACAAACAAGGACTATTTTAGAGAGAGAGAGAGGGGAGAGAGAGAGAGAGAGGGGAGAGAGAGAGAGAGAGAGAGAGAGAGATATAGAGAAAAGAGAGAGAGAGAGAGTAGTAGGGAGAGAGAGAGAGAGGCAGAGAGAGAGAGATCAAATAAGGACTATAGAGAGAGATTTGTGCCACTCACCAAACATAAGGACCATGAGAGAGAGAGAGAGAGAGAGAGAGAGAGAGAGAGAGAGAGAGAGAGAGAGAGAGAGAGAGAGAGAGAGAGAGAGAGAGAGATTGCCATCACTCATAAACAAAGATTATTTTAGAGATAGAGAGAAATTAAGATCACTCACAAAAAAGGACTATTAGAGAGAGAGAGAGAGAGAGAGAGAGAGAGAGAGAGAGAGAGAGAGAGAGAGAGAGAGAGAGAGAGAGAGAGAGAGAGAGAGATTACGATCACCTAAAAACAATGACTCTTTTAAAGAGAGAGAGATTACCATCACCCACAAACAAGGACTATTTTAGAGAGAGAGAGAGAGAGAGAGAGAGAGAGAGAGAGAGAGAGAGAGAGAGAGAGAGAGAGAGAGAGAGAGAGAGAGAGAGAGAGAGAATCACAAACAAGGACTCTTTTAGAGATAGAGAGAAATTGTGCGATCACTCACAAACAAGGACTATTTTAGAGAGATAGAGAGAGAAAGAGATAGAGAAAAAAAGAGAGAGATAGAGAGATTACCATCACCAATATTCAAGGACTATTTTCGAAATAGAGAGAGAGAGAGAGAGAGAGAGAGAGAGAGAGAGAGAGAGAGAGAGAGATTACCATCACCCACAACCAAGGACCATTTTAGAAAAAGAGAGATAGAGAGAGAGATATCACAAACAAGGACTATTTTAGAGAGAGAGATTGTGCCACCACTCACAAACAAGGACTATTTTAGAGAGAGAGATAAAGAGAGAGAGAGAGATTGCCATCACTCACAAACAAGGACTATTTTAGAGAGAGAGAGAGAGAGAGAGAGAGAGAGAGAGAGAGAGAGAGAGAAGAGAGAGAGAGAGAGAGAGAGAGAGAGAGATATCACAAACAAGGACTATTATAGATAGAGAGAAATTGTGCCATAACTCACAAACAAGGACTATTTTAGAGAGAGAGAGAGAGAGAGAGAGAGAGAGAGAGAGAGAGAGAGAGAGAGAGAGAGAGAGAGAGAGAGAGAGAGAGAGAGATAGAGACACACACAAACAAGGACTATTTTAGAGAGAGAGAGAGAAGAGAAAGAGGGAAAGAGAGAGAGAGAGAGAGAGAAAGAGAGAGAGAGAGAGAGAGAGAGAGAGAGAGAGAGAGAGAGAGAGAGAGAGAGAGAGAGAGAGAGATCACAAACAAGGACTATTTTAGTGAGAGAGAAATTGTGCCATCACTCACAAACAAGGACTATTTTAGAGAGAGAGAGAGAGAGAGAGAGAGAGAGAGAGAGAGAGAGAGAGAGAGAGAGAGAGAGAGAGAGAGAGAGAGAGAGAGAGCCATCACACACTCAGCAAACAAAGATTATTTTAGAGAGAGAGAGAGAGAAATTAAGATCACTCACAAAAAGGACTATTTTTAGAGAGAGAGAGAAAGAGAGAGAGGAGAGAGAGAGAGAGAGAGAGAGAGAGAGAGATTACCATCACCCACAAACAAGGACTATTTTAGAGAGAGACAGAGATCACAATTAAGGACTATTTTAGAGAGAGATAGAGAGAGAAAGAGAGAGAAAGAAAGAAAGAGAGATAGAGAGAGATTACCATCACCAACATTCAAGGACTATTTTAGAGAGAGAGAGAGAGAGGAGAGAGATAGAGATTACCATCACCCACAATCAAGGAA
>JABUQX010022449.1:0-5000 GCA_015478945.1 Trachelipus rathkii | reverse complement strand
ATATATATATATATATATATATTACGTAAATACTTTTCTCATCTATCTTAATTGTTATATAGCAGCAGCGATTAGCAAAGAATATACATGGCTATTTATATATATATATACAGTTATTATATATAAGGTTATGCTGGCTGGTTATGGCTGGGAGCATTTAAATTGGAAAGATTATAAAATGTCATTGGGAAGGCTAAGGCATATACATATATATTATTATTACTCAGCATGACCCATAATTGCACCCTTTGAGTCTGGTACAAAGCTATAAGAGGTGATTGTTAAGGTTTCTATGTGCTTAAAGGCTAAGGGGTTACAAATTCAAAAAACAGATGTAATCATATGTACATACGTATATATATACATATATGTTGGTATATATAATGTTATATATATATATATATGCAGCACATATATATATATATGGTATAGCAAAGAATTTAGGTTGGTTATATATATATATATATATACAGTATGGCGTATATAGGTAAGTTATAGTATATATATATATATATATATATATATATATATATATTGGAATCTTTTACAAACGACTTCACAATATCAGAGATCGGCGTGGAGAAATAAGAGTTGCCACCAATCGCTAATATTAAAAAAGGGAATCAAGTTGAAATTTACGTCGGCGGCTTATCAGTGAGCCTTCGAACGAAATCATATATATATATATATATATACAGTTATATATATAATTATTATTATTATATATACATATATATAAGAGTTATGTTATATATATATATATATATAAGTATATTATTATTAAGGTTATATATATAGAGTGAATGTGGTAAGAAGGTTGGTTGGTTATTACATACATACATATATATATATAAGGTTGGTTATATATATATATGTTATTATATTATTATTATTATATGTATATATATATATATGACAGATCCCTTTAATATTTTTGTCCACTGTACACGCTAGGCTATTGGCTCACTCCGCCCACCCCTCAAAACCACTGATAGATATATATTATTATACATACATATATATACATACATATTATTAGTATAATAGCATATTGTTATACATATATATTACATACATACATTAGTTATTATTATTACATATCTCTATTCATTATTAATCTATGGCCATACATGAGGGATATAAGTTACATGGCTGGCTACTACAAGGTGCTGATACAGTTATATAGCAATAATATTGTACATATATTATATTGTTTATATACATATATTATTATTACATAATAGTTGATATGTTGCTATATTGAGCTGTTAAGATATGATATTATTTATTATATATAGTATTTAAATATATATTGGCTATTATTATATATATTATATATATGATACATACATATATTACATGTTATAGCAAAAAGAAGTTGGGCATATATATATATATATATATAGTGAGAAAGAAAGATATATATATATATATATATATATATATATATATAAGTTTTTATTATTAAAAAACAAATGAACTTTACTTGGGGGATGAAAATTAGAATTTTTGTTACCTTTGCCTTTCTTAAAATTTCTTCTGGTAAGAATAAAGGGGGTGTGTAGATGATTTTTTATGAGTCTTGTCTGGCCAGGATTTGCAAGACAAACCGTTCCTTAATATCCATTCCTGGACAAAGTTTATTGAATTTTGTCACGTAAAAGCTCCTTTCCGACTGAAGAAAGCGGAAACAAGGACGTAATCCATTCCGAAAGGCTTAAACCTCCCCATTTTAGCCTATATCACATATAAGTATGGTTGGGTTGGTTAAGGTTAGTTGGTTAGCAAAGCGGAAGGAAGAAGATATATATATATACATATATATGAGTGAGTATTAGTACTTTACTAAAGTTTATACAGTATAGTCTATATACAGTTAAGTTATATATATTCATATATATATATATTTATTGGTTATATATATATATATATATATATATATATATATATATATATATATATTATATATGCTATATATAGGTTAGGTTAGATATATATATATATATATATATATATGTGTGGTAAGTTTGTGTGCCAAACAATTCAAAATCACAATATGTGTTGCACTAGGACGCCCAAAGTTTTTACAGGTTCAAATACAAATTCTTTAAAACTATCCCACGGTACAAGCCATGACTCGCCCTAAGAAATACCTAAATTTCTACAAACAAATCTTACATAGTAACATATCAAATAAGGCACACATCTCCTCAAACACCTCTTTTCCTAAGACTCAAAGTTCTGTAACCTCACCTCAAGGTTGTGACTTTGTTTCGCAATTTCTCCTATGAATTTCGTTTCTGGACGTTCTTCTATGCATTCCTACCTTATGACTAAAGGCTAAGCGAGAAGCCTTCGGGTCCAGGTTCCCTCACAAAATTGCAAGCCGCATTCGCTCTGCCGCAGTAGAACGGAGTAGTTCGGGGTTTAAAAGTGGCTGCGAAAGAAAGAGTGAAAAGGGGGGGCGTGAATTTTGTTCGAGGCAGAGAATATATTTTTCCCAGTTATCACCATCCCCAAACCCGTATACAAGCATTTCAGCACCCATGTATTACATACGTATATATATAAGTTAGATATTATATATACAGTGATATATATATATTATGCTGGCTGCTAAGGCTGTTATTATACATATTGTTGTTGATATGCATATATATTTATGTATATATTACACATACAAGGGAAAGAGCAGTGAAATTGCTAGCATATGCTGGTTAAGAAAGAGCAAGAAGGTTGCTGCATTATACATATACATGCTGGCAAGACATACATATATTGCATATATTACTAGATATACATATAAATATATACATATATACATTATATACATAGTTATATATATATTATAAATATATATATATATATATATATAAAGAGATAAAGAGGAGATAGTAAGAGAAAGAAGATATATATATATATATATATATATATATATATAATTTATATATATATATATATATATATATATATATATATATATATATATAATTGTATATATATCTTTTATAATTTTAAGTATTTTTTACAATGTGTATTTTCTAATAACACTGTTAAATTTGGATCATGTAATTATCAATAATTCATTGCTCCTTAGGTTGTTTTGATGGGCCGAGTTTGTTGTGACTAGGTTGTTTATGACGAGTTTGTTGTAACGTCATTATGGGCTTTTGTTTAATTATGAGGTCTTAAATGCACCATTTGAATAAAGAGTGGAGACAACATGGTTTTTACTCATTAATCCCAACCCGTTGTGTCGGCGAGTGCCCAGAAAACACAAACGACAATTTGGCGTCCTATATGCCAGAATAGAGCGTGGGATGCAGCGTAACAAGGAGCCATCTAAACAAAGTCCAAAACAACCTCCACTCCACTTGGAAACCATACACAGAGGAAAGCCAGGAGGCTAATACAAGTAAGAGAATTTAATTAAAAACACAGTTTTTTTTTTTTAAATTTTTAGGGAGAGTTTTCTCCCACAAGCAGCCAGCCAGCAGTAGATAGAGCAGCCTCTCCCAATGACTCAGCCAACGGGGGAAGTGCCCCCCCTCCCTACCGACCCCAGCAGCCTGGTGAGAGGAAGTTCTCAGCTCAAGTTGGGCAAATGCCCTCCACACACACGAAGAAAAATTCCTACCCTTCTTCCCCTTCCATGTAAATATAAAAGTTGCCAAAGGTTGCGCAACCATTAACAGAAAAACAGTAATTCTACTAATAACATTATTATTATTATTGGTCATTATTATTTAGAAAATTTTGAAACAATTATAAATATTTGCAAAGATCAATTTATATAAAATAAGAGAGGTTTATTTGGTGTCGTGGCAGCAAACATTGTGTAGTTTTTAAGAAATTTTTCGCGAATGGCCATTCATCAAGTGTGTAATTTTAAAGGTTATTAATTTAAGCTATATTTTTATATATATTCTTAAGGTGTTATATTTGTAAGGGAGCTGTGATGTAAAATAAGTGTGTAACAGGTTATGTATACTCTAAATTGATAACAGGTAAAGTTAGGGTCGAAACTTTAAGCATTGGAATGCACCGATTAAACCCAGATATTAGAGTAAAATAATTATTGATATTGAAGAATAATTAATTTTCCAAAACTCTGTTTACCCTTTTCTTAAACACTTTCTCTTTAATTAACCTTCCTGTAAGCTTTAGTAAAATACCAACATTTACTAAATAAATATAAATATATATAAGAAGGAAGAGAGAAAAGAGGAAGAGAGAGAATAGAAGGAGCAAGCAGACGATAGCCAGGTTGGTCAAACGAAGTTACGCATAACACAATACGCCCAATAACACACACAAACCACCCGTAATATCGCGTACATACAGACGCACAATCGCTGAAGCGCTCAAGGGAAGAAAGAAGGAAGAAAGAGGAGAGAGAAAAGAATTCATATAAGGTTATACAGATATGGCATATATACAGCATATATACATATGTTAATATATATAAGGTATGAAAAATATGTTATATATATATACATATATACATATATTATTGGTTACAATTTCCATCACATTATTCTGCCAGCAGGAACATATGATATGTCTTAACATATGGGCATATATTGGGAACATATACTATCAGCGCTATGGTATATATATGCTAAATATAAGCATTGGGGAATATATATTTATCAGTAAAGGGTATGTATGCTATACTATAAGTTATTGGTTATTGGGAACAGGGAGAGGTTAAAGGGGTATATATATATAGAGCAAATATATATTGGGAAACAGTATATTTATCAGTAAGTAAGAAGATATATATATATATAATTTTTATCATTATTATTTTGCTGGTAGGAATATAAGAGTATGTTTCAATATATAAGGGCAAGTATATTGGGAATATATATTTATAAGCAAAGCAAGTATATATAGAGGTGATTGGAAGTTGCGGCGCATCGAAAAACGCGAAGCGTTTCAATGATAAATGCGAAAAACGGTTAAACACCCGCAACTTCGATTAAACCAGTACAACG
>JABUQX010022448.1:40000-60129 GCA_015478945.1 Trachelipus rathkii | reverse complement strand
TATATATATATATATATAATAATATATAATATAAATATAATATATATATATATAAATAAATATATTATATATATATATATATAATATATATAATATATATATATATATATTTATATATATACTTAATATATATATATATATATATTATATACTATATATATATATTATATATATAATATATTATATATATATATATATATAACACTATTATATATATATATATATATATATAAATATATATATATATATATAATATATACTATTATATATAATATATATATATATACATTTAATACAATATAATTATATATAATATAATATAATATATATATATATAATAATATATATAATATATATTAATATATAATATTATATATATATATATATATTTATATATATATACTATAATATATATATATTACTATATATATATATATACTTATATATATTATATATATAATATATACTATATATATATATATATATATTCATATATATATATATATTATATATATTTCTATATATATTATATATATTATAATATATCTAATATATATATATATATATTATATAAATATATATATATACTAATATAATATATACTTTACTTATCAAATAATTAACAACTTTAACTGTTATTAATATTTATTTCATTACCTACTGTAAGGGAGTTGGTCAGACTTTAATTTACTCAACTAAATTTCCACACATATTTCTGATATATTTATCTTTACTCTTAATTCCGACTCAGTCAATTTCTTCTTATATTGAGACTAATTTCAATTCGACCATAATAATGATTCATTTAGCGATGTTGAGTTATACTCTCTCCTTCTAGGAATAATTTTAGGTAGAATATTTATAACACTATAGCAGATACTCTATTAGTAACAGTATACTGTATCTAAAAATACTTACTACACACAGCTGACTCAATTTGTTCATTCAATGTATTTTATAATTAATATCACGCGATAAATATACAAAAATAATTCCTAATCACTAAATAAGTTAATAATATTCATTTGAACGTTAAAAAGACATTAGAAATTTGTGTATATCAATTTAAAATTACTTCAAAGTTTCCTTCTGAATTCACAAAATAACGTTTAATGTTCATTAAATATTTATTTATAGTATTTCCTATACGATCATATTCAAACCGCGACAAAGATAATAATATCGCGCTAACATCTCGACAGAGAGCAAACGCGGATTGCGGATTACTATTTATAAATATGTTAGGGAAATGAATTTTGTTTACCATTTATCAAACTTTGGGGTAGAATAAGTAATATGATATAAATGTTAATATATATACTTATATTATAATATATATATGAGTAGTAGATAAAAATAATTCCATATTTTTAGTTATTCAATTTCAATAATGCTTTTATATTTAATCTAGTCACTAATTTCAATATAATTAGGAAGGTAGAAAACTTTTAATTGTGGATTTAATCTGTTAATATATAAAAGTTTAGCCAACTGAATGAAGAATCAAATGTATTTATTGAAGTTATTAGATTGCCTTTTCATTATTTATTACTCATGGAGTAACAAAACTCTATATAAAGTGTTATATTTATCTTGATATATCTTAAATAGTTAGACAATTCCATATTTCCACAAAGTATAAGATAGATATATACAGTGAGAATGTATATTTGAGAGACTCATATAAAAACTTATTAAAGAACGGTGTGATCACCAGTTCTATTGTATTAGATACACATCCGCAGATAGATACTAAGATACTTGTAGATAGTAAAGATTTAATCTATAAGATTATAATCCACATATAATTATGATTAATCTCGCAGAGCGATTATATGAGATTTTCTTATAGTCTAAGCTCAGATTGATGAGTATATATTATATTGAGATTTACTTCAAAAAACCACCTTCAAAAATCAATTATCACGCAAATAATACGTTAACTCATATTGTTTGTAATATTTATCTCTCTCTACAAAGTTATAACAACCCACAGTAGAAAGAAAAGTAATAACATATATGAATTCAGCGTATAAACCTTTTTTTAGGGGCATCAGAGAAGCTCACGACTGTTGGACATGAGTCGTCCGAACGTTTATTTCCAATTACCCCGATGGGAGGACGGAGGAAACCCCCGTGAACACCACAAAATACCAAGTAGCTGTTAGGTTCCGAGTAGACCCTTCCGCCGGAGTAGGGGGGGAAATAGTTCTCATAATCACCCGATCGTTCCCCCAAGGAATTAGCCGAAAGAAGACCTCACTAAACTCTGTCA
Organism: Trachelipus rathkii; assembly: GCA_015478945.1. Taxonomy (NCBI): domain Eukaryota; kingdom Metazoa; phylum Arthropoda; class Malacostraca; order Isopoda; family Trachelipodidae; genus Trachelipus; species Trachelipus rathkii. The sequence continues at coordinate 57,854 of JABUQX010022448.1, read as the reverse complement.
ATTCTATTTGCGAGCTTTACCCTGGGGATATTAATTCTAGATATTTCATATAAAGATTAAGTATAAACTCTTTAATTTAAATTACGTATTAATACGCTGATTCAAAAGTTTGCAATTATTATTCTTGTTAACCTATTCAGTAGTTATAGTGAAGATATATATAAAAAAATAAAATAAAAATAGAAAGATTTCACATTATTTATATTTCCATTAGCAACAAATACAAATTTTTCGAACGTAATAGATTCATTATATATAATATAATAATTAGTTATTCAAGTTTCTTGTACCTATCTTATAGTTTTCTATAGAATAGATATCATTAGACGGGATAACTCTTAAGTTTATCACCTATATATATTAAGAATATATAATATATATATATATATTATATATATATTAATATATATATATATAATATTATATATATATATATAAATATATATTAATTATATATATATATATATTAATAATATATATATTTAATAATATATATATATTATATATTATATATTAATATATAATATTATATATATATATATTATATATATTATAATATATATTATATATATATATATATATAATATATAATAATAGGCACAGCCTCTTAGAAGCTGTAATGGTCAACCAATCCATTATCTATACTAAAAAAAAACTGAACTTTAACTAAGCTACGGAAATAAGATATAATAACATTTGCTGGATATATCTGATGAGTGCAAAATAATATTTTACCGAAGTGAATCTCTTGAGTATTAAAAAAAAAAAAATAAATAAAAACTATTATCTCGAATAAAACTATCAAAATGCTACATGTAGGAATGAAATACATTATTTTGAGTATTACTATTTATGTAAAAAATTATGGCTCGCATGTAATACTGGAAAAAAAATGTATAAAAAAAAATAAAAATAAAAACGAGAGAAGAATGTACAAATCACCATATTCAATATAAAATTGGTTCGTATTATTTACTGTGTCAGATAATTTTACTTGTGCGTGTGCTGGAGGAAATAGTTTCCTCAAATTAACATAGTTACTATATATAGTAATAATTCTATGTAAAGGTTATATTGCACCACAATTCAGCATTTATAAGAGCGTGCTCGATGAACAAAATGCGATAGAACATAGCAGGGTACTGGACTACTGAGTTATGGTCCAAGGTATTAGCCGCACTACTTATAAGAGAGCGCACTGGACTGTTATATAGCAAACCCACGAAATAATATTAAATAACCCAAAAAGAGTCGAGAGCGAATTGCTGGTCCGAGAATCCCTCTCCCGGTATTACAGTTAATTCTGGCGATTAGAATATTAACTACTATCTAACCCACTCAACGATATAGTATCTCGAAACATGCGTCCTGTGCAAAGCTATCTCTGCACGACTGCCATATACGGTGCTCGATAGCTATTCATAATTTTTTAGCGTAAAGTCTTTCAAAACAAACACCACATTTCAGTATGATTATGAGCTAGTTTAGCTGCACCTCTGGTATGATGGAAACTGCAATGTGATAACTTAAATCGTGTAAAGAATAAAGAAATAATAAAAAAGCTAAATAGTATATAATATAGTGCAATAGCATTAAACTTGATAATTTTCAGTCTTATTATACAAATTTATAAGAAGAACCCATATAAAAGGAAATTTCTTCGTTAAAGTAGAGGGCCTTTCTAAGAATCAATCTTAATCATACTCCCATTCATCATCCAAAAGCTTCAACATTTGCTTTAATATTAACACTACTACTTATATATCTTTGATATATCATATCTAATTCTTTTATAACAATTTTCTACCGTACTCCCCATATGAAGTGTTACTCTTACGTGATCATCCCCAGAAGTGTAATTTCTTATTCATAATTCTCCTTTTGTGTCCTGCTCTATCTAGTGTAGTTTATAGAAAAATGCTGTTATATTTTTTTTTATTTATATAAATATTATTAGTTTCTTTTGTTATTACATCTACCACGCCCTCACTAAGAATAACCTTGTTAAAATGGACTCAAGGGCATTTCGCATATATATATATTCATATTTCTCGGTCTTTTTGGTCTTTAATTGTTTGGTTTATTGTTGTCTTGATTTGCGATATGGATGTTGTGAATCTCTTGCTCAATGTCATCATCTAATAAATTTATATTATATAATTAAGGATCATAATATATATAGACCTAAATATATAACACATAGCAAAATAACCAATAAATAATCCGATTGGAGTATTTTTGTTACTACATATAACTACCTAGTCTTGTTATTCTCACTGTAACACAATTAAAGTTTCGTAAATGTGTTAGTACTATCATCTAACACTAGATATAATGTAAGTGTTATACGGTCACACTATATGTAAATAATTAACAGTACGCTGTATATAATATAAGATTTATTTGACATATATAACTTAAAACACTAAATTTATAAATTAATAATTCATTATGCTTAGAGCTACAATCATTGAATTCTGTTAGTCACAACCCGCGACACATTCTCACCACAGAATGGAGCCTGGATTATTTATTTGTGATATTATACGTCTTCGCAAAACTGCAAACATATACATCCCGTATGAAACTGTCAATGAAGTATGAGTTAATCTAAATTATTGTGCTTTCCGCAGTCAGCATAAACTTATAATTATCAAGGATTATCAATGTCAAAGTGCAGAGACCACAAATGATGTTTTCTATCCGTCCCCAATATTACTAGTACAGACACGCATATCAACATATAAATCTCACACCTATTAAATTACGTTCAAATACTTGGAATGCATTCCTCGCACGATACAGACTCTTGCGAACAATTAGGAAACATGTCAAGACAATAAAAAAACATATTCATACTAATTGTAATGTGCTACATCATGTTCCCAGTTTTAAGTCACAACATTTAATTTGTCCTCGAGCGCGCGATCTAAAAAACCCACACTACACCACCGTCTTTGGTGAATACAGCTTTATGAGATAACACTTATACATTATTGAAACTCATAAGCCAAAGCGTTCAACATATTATAATATTTTCTCTCATAGTATCAGATTCTTCTAAAACTCTAATGTTCATATAGTAAGTGTGTAAAGTTACAACCGCTTTATGATGAAAGATACTCTGAACCACCCTTGAATGATCATACCACCACTAATGCTAATCCACTGAACAACCGTAACTTCATAGACACCTTCCACATAACTAAAAATAACCTATTACTTCAACGTTACTATTCAAATTTATTTACTCTCAATTTAACCCCTTTCTTTCACACCTAACAAATATACTCTCATATATAACGTGAGCTAATGCCTACCTTATATTATCAAATCTTCTCACACTAATCACTCCCCTAGGAGTTCATTTAAACCCTATTGCACTTTTATAATCATAATATACTATTATTATACTATAACTCAATGAGTCTGACTCCTTATACACATTAATACAACATATATTAATGATTAAACAAACGTACTCTCACGTAATAAAAAAACTAGTATACGCCCATAATTAGTCCCTTTATTAATTACCTATCAATAATGATTTTAAATTACTAAGCCACCTTTATATCATTATCACATTCCACAATAGTTACCTACTACACTGCACATTTATCTCATTTACCCTTATTCAAACTAAACAATATTATTCTAATAATATATATTTATAGATCATCAGACAACTTTCCTCTGCCACCAGTATCTAAACATAACCTTCAACGAGGGACCATTATCACTCACAACTCAATATAAATATATATTATATATCTACGTACTTTAGCTTTTCACTAATACACCACCACTCACTATTTATTACCTACTACACCTGCATAAATCCTCTACCATAATCCTCATTCACAAACTTTCTTTCAAAGATCACACACACAATATATCACAATCATCCGCATATAATAGGTATGAGCACCCTCACTTATTATTTATTCAATTTATCATCAATATCTTAAACTACACCATCTCCTGCAATCATTCCAATATAATACAATTATACAATAATGTGATAATTAAACCAAAAGAGATAATATAACAACATCCCTAGAATCACTCCGCTATTAATATATTAAACCAATCACTTATTCGCTCCATCATTCTTATACGCAAACTTCACTAATTCTGTCAATACATACTTTTATGATTCATTCATGAAGTCCTAACTAACTATAATATATATAAGCTACACATTATTATATTACTAAACATACCTTCCATTTATGAATATATTTGATTAATTCCTCACTTATTCCTGTCCTGAATAAGCAATAACTCTGAAATACTACTATAATAAATAACAATAATATTTAAGAAGCCGCATTTATCAATTTCTCAATTCAATTTAGTATTATATATATATATTTCATATAATTGTAAAAGTAAATTGATCTACACAATCTCCTTCAACTACAACTATTCAAAACGACCTTGTGCACCAAATATCATGATCTTTAGTATTTACACCGACACTCTCTTTCTGAGTACACAATAATACTATGAGCATTATACTTCCTATATACCTTACAACAACTCAAATTAATATATAAATATATTCATATGCATTAATTACTATCGTAATATGAAGTGTTTTAACAGGTAGGGAAGAGTCCGGTAGTAAGCCAGGATAACACTTACTACTCTTACTAAAAGTATACTATTACTCTCTCCTCAAAATCCCTGGTAACAATACTTTTGTCCTCTCCATAAAAAAACACGTAATTATATCTTAAGAAAGCGATTAAGAGTATAGTGAGTAATCACAAGAAAATAATCTTGACATGCATTTCATAACTGTATTGCGTGAGATGGTTCTGTAACAATATCTTCTTACACAAACAAATAAACATATACGCTATTTAATCTAAAACATAACACATGACTTCATTCAGTAGTGTTTTGCAAAGAAATGCGATACATAATCAAATCAAGCGCAATAAACAAACCTCTCCCAATTACTTATCCTATTCATCTATTATTACAAATGACCATTTCCCACATCTAAAAAATTCATTAGTACTATTTTATCTTATTTGTATTTTGATCTATTACTCAATTCATTATATATTATACCACTCATTACAATCTACAATTATTTATTCACACCTTAATTTCAATTATTAACTATTAATCTATTTATCATTAATACCTTGTTATCCTATAATATTATTTTATTGATCATAATTGTATATTATTTCAGTATATATTTTACCTCAACACCCCCTCCAATCCAATTTTTCATTATTTTAGTTACACGTATATAGTCACTATATTCCATCCACTTATTACATTATATATTTAATATTGAGGATTCATTCCCACTTTAACTCTTTAATTAATTATTTCTATTTAAATCTCATTTATTTACATTACTTTCCTTTCCAAGTAAAGTTTATTATATTTACTGTCACTCTGATATTGACCTTATGTTATAATTGTACTCTCATTCATCCACCTTCCAAATCTGATTCATTTAACTACTTATTTTTCATTTTCCAATGTATATTATAAGTATCTAATCTTCAATCTTCTTCTTATTATATTTAATTATCACTCTTCTATATTATTATATTATATTATTATATTTTCACAAACATTTATTTATACTTATTTCAATTAAACATCTTATATATTATTCATGATGAGTTATTTATTATTATTATTTTTTATTATAGATTTAATAATTTTAAATCTCATATCACACGTCTTTATTTATTGATGTATCATTGCTTTCAATTAAGTTCATTATGCTTATCTATTATTTCATACGTCACTATATTTAAACATTCTTAATTTATGCTCATATATCTTATTTATTAAGCTATTAATTTCACTACTATATACTACTTTGCGCAACTAACAAAGCTTTTACTACATTTATTATTATCAATTTATTATTATATGTCATACCTAATTAATTATTTAGATTATTATAATCTATTACTGTCATTATTGAAATTGTCATCACTAATCATTTAATCTTGCTCTATATCTGTCATTTTATATTATTTTGGTGCTGCCCAAATCCTTTTATAATTTGAGTTTCAATCTTAATATCTATTCTATCAACTTACTTTATATATATTATAATTTATTTTACCCTATATATATTCCTTTACATTATATATTCATTTATTATTATCATGCTATTTTCACCAAATCTCATTAAATCCTATTGTTGTTCACTACTAGCTATTTAATTTATTTACATTTAGATTAAATCTATAATCTATAAATTTTATTGTAGTTTACCTCTGAATTTAATATTAATTTATTTCCAAACTCCATCTAATATCTTAATTAATATTATTTATTATTATATTTTATTAATTACATATTTCATCATCAAGTGTACTTTATCAATACTATTATTATTATTACTCTCATCTATGTCACTTTCACACACTCACACACAAAATTCAAATTATTCACAAACTCATTATTCATTAATTTATTTCACACTTATTCACGTATACTAATTCATATTCTAAATCATATACCAAACTCAGATTTATAATTATCTCATATCAATTAATTATCTTTGTTATGTTCATTTATAAGAAATTATTATATAATATTAATTATTGAACTACAATTACTTAATATCACTATTCTATTCCATCACTCACATATTAGTTAATTACATTAATTATACCTCATTTCACCTACCATTCTTATATTTTTTCCCACACTACAATCTCACTCTCACTCTCCAATATAGTCCAAACCGTATTATTATTATTTATAATCTAATTCTCACTTTTTTATTTATTTATGATACTCACTGAATCTACTAAATTATTCACATTTGATTTACATATTATCTTAAATCAATCTCAATTAATCAAATCTTGTTATTAATACTTCTATACTTATATATCTCCACTCCTATTTATCAATACAATCTAATTCATCACAGTGTTTATAATTTAACACACATATAATTAGAATAACGAGCACAACTCCTCTCCATAAGAGCATTTAGCCTATGCGATGAAAACATAAATATGGAAATTAAAACTCCTTCGTGGCTTCAACGTACAGATAGTCAGATCTAGACGCAGAGAAAGTATCCGACACACTATGGTATACCAGTCTCCAGGTTGGTCCTACCAGCTCTCTGTATCTCCCTCAAAGAGAAAATCTACCTAGGAGGAAGTTCCTCCATATCGCACAAAATCGGCGTAAATTGCCTTTATGTGTTGAACGCGAGCTTTTAAACAATCATAAAAAATACTACTAATAAAATTCTCACCTAGAATATACTTACACCCACAATTTCGCCAACACATCTTATCAAGCATTATCCATATGCAATACTTCATTATGATTATTATCTATTTCTCTTCTCATTATCTATTATTTACTTAATTTTACCTATTATTATTACCTCATATTATCTCTAATCTATAATTATCATATATTTTCTTACACCATCATTAATTTCACATCTATTCAATTATTATTCACCGTTATTATTCACTTTATTACTTATTAAATCTTACTGTTATCTATCACTATATATAAATCATATTACATTCATACGACTATATTTATTATATATTATCTAAATTAATTATATTTATTTTCATTACTCTTATTCTTATTAAATATATATATAATTTCACCTAATTATTTCCAATCTCTTCTATTCATATTATTATTTTCTCTATTCACTTACTCATATATTATATATTCGTATTTATTTCATTATTCTTGACATTATATTCTAATTAACTCCTATTTAAAAGCATTGCATCTTGACTAGAATGTGTCGTCGAAAATGAAAAATCATATATAATAAATGTTCCCTATTATAAAATTAACTTATTACCTTATCATTTTAATTGAGTCACACACTAAATTTAATTAGAATCTAACTGAACAACTTATCAAACACGCAATTGGTTAATGTAACAGTTTTAGCATCTAAAACATTATACATATTGTGACGATTGAATAGTTTTTTATAAATATATAGTAGTATTATATATAACTGTATATAATAATATATATATAATATATATTATAAGATGGCAATATTATCAACCCAAAACTATCACCGTTCCCTTTAGTCGCACTATCTCAATACGACTACGAGTAGGACATACGATAGGTATAGTGATGGCACCAATTCTTTCTATCTACCCTACTACAACAATAGGGTAGATAAAAATAGTAATATAGGATAATGTCATAATGATAATGATAGTTTATGTTACTAGAAGTAGAGTATAGTGAAAATATATAAGTTATGTGTATTATTAGTGATATTATATTAATATTATTTAAAAATATATATGATGGTGTCTATGTAAGTAATTGTTTCTCGATAGATGAATATTATTTAGAAATGAACGTACAGAAATAATAAGAATATAAAGTCACAATCCAATTATAGTTTACCTATTGAGTAAATTGCATCACTATAGGGATACACTCCTTGCACTGGGCTAATAGGCCCTCTACGTAATGTGACCAACCAGAGTTTGGAGGGCTGGAGAGGATAGTTGTATCCCCTCATATGCACCCACCACATATGAGCAGCCGATCGTGCACACACTCATGAGCGCTCCCCGAAACTCTGAGAGTTTTGAAATATGTGCAAGTTAAACGAAATAATTGTGAACAATGATAAAGCATAATTTAGAGTTCCAGAAAATAATCCAAGTGAAGTACATATATAAGATTCAGCATAACAGTTAAGTTCTTAATTTATGGTCGGAGAAGTATGGGATATTAAAATGAAGAAGGCGGATGAGGACGATGTATGATAATAGAATATGTGATCTACACGAAAGCACTTAACTCAATAGATTTCAAGTATAAATATAACATTCAATTCCGTTGTTAAAAATAGCGTAATTATATAATCTAAAGTGATGAGCAACAGTATCGACACGTAGCAGGAAATAAAGATATATAGATAATTACTGAGTTAGAAGAGTAAGTCGAAGTACAGAGGGTTAATTATAACGAAAATAGGCCTAGATTCCGTCACTTTCAAAAGATAAGTATAGAGCTGTGTAGCAGTGGATCCACCATAATGAAATGTGTGAGACAACACCCTACCACATCAAGATAGCGATACACGATCATCCACCTATAAAGAATCAAGTCAAACCGTGTTCGAGGTTAGTAATGATAATAATCAATCAGACATGCCCTATCAGCCCAAGCTTATCGACGTATGACCCCTCTTATAAGCTTATTGAGATGAGATAATATAATTATTTTGTTATAATTCCTCTTCACAAACTTCTATATTAAACAACCAAAATGTCAAAAGAGGAAGAAACGGCAAAAGAAATTTCTAATAAAAGACTCTGAGACTATATTTAGATATGTATGTTGTTACACGTATAACAATGATTTACGTCTACTAATACACTGTGTGAGGTATAGCCCAGATGAGAGATCGAGTAATTTAAAAGAAGAGCACTGCCAGAGGAAGCTGACAGGTTTCTGAGGTAGCCAACGGGCGTAAGTTTGAAGACAACTTGTTCTCAATACCCCAAATGAAATTCCAATAAAGATCCAGAAGTTTTGGAAAGTTGCTTCCAAGAGACGACCCTATAGTCAGTTATAAGCTAATCAAATTGATTGCATTGGGCTATTGAGCCAAAATGCAATTCAAATGAAGAGAAGTATAGAGTGAAGGGGTATGAGAGTCAGTGCGGCGTTTAGTCAGTGGAGAGACTGAGTGAAAGTAGAGAAGAGAGAAGAGAGAGATGAGAGCGAAGAGAGCAAGAGGAGGAGAGACAGGAGAAGAACGGAGAGCATAGTAGACGAATTTAAAAAGAGAATACCAGCTATTATCTATACTTTTCTGGAGAAAAAGATTTATAGCGTTAGGAAGAAATAGATTTTGCAGTATTCTGGGCGAATGAAATATAGAAGCTGTATAATCTTCTTGGATTGGAGAAACGAAATAATTCCTGAAGCAACGTCCCCTCGGCGAGGCATTAGATCAAGCAGAGTTAAACCATATTTTATCTTAGATTGTCAACGTACACAGACAAACATTGTATGAAATGCCAACCGGCGCCCAGGAGTTAATTCACCTCGGTTTATTTGTCAACTATTGCGAAATAAAGAGGAATATCAAACAAAACAGAGTATCAATAAACTGAGCAATTCAGAAAACCTGACGAACTACATAAAATTTCAAAAACAGTTGGAAGGACAATTAGATAATATATGGCAACCAAATCAACTAGTTTTGGCACCGATAGTGCACACATAAAAAATCTTTGTCTTCCTAGTATTTACATGAGTGCGATATAATATTTCCAGCCTGACCACACTGAGCGAAAAGATAATGAGGAGAAAAGGAAATCACAGAGAGAAGATAAAAGAAGACTCGAATTGGAGGACACTCCCAAAGGGAGAAGTTTGAAGTAATACGGAGATAACTATATAGAGCTATACACTAAAACGATGGCATTGTAAGTTTTAGACACACAATAGCTAGAGTCTCTTGTGTGTTCAAATTCCAAGTCATAAACAGATATTAGCGAACTTACAACGTCAAGAAAAGAAAGCATAGACCCACCCCAAAACAACAACTGTCTGCGTCCAGGGAATACCTAAATCAAAGGAAATAAGATTGAAGAATAGGAAATGTAGGATTATCCACCACTAAGTTCAATTTACCATTAATTCCCCATTAGATCTTCATTTGCAGTCTTGTATATATAGCTGTCAAAAACTTATAAGAGAACAACTATTAAGCAGAATGTTAAAGAGTTGAGGTTTGACGGATAGTAGCAGTTTATGGAATTAGAGTATCACATTGAAGTCTCACATTTATATTATATAAGCTTTTCATCAAAGCAGGATGTGAAGAAGTAAAGAGAGTATAGATGTTTACCATTCATTCTAGTTTCATGGAGATTGTTAATATGTGAGAATAATCTTATGAAGTAGAAAGACAGATACAGAATAGTTTACTCCATCGACAAGATATTAGGATAGAGTCGGAATGCACAGATCTTTTGAGGAACCACATATGAGACAGAGATACATCTAGTAAACCAGCCACGACACTTATTAGGCGTTATAAGAACTCTATGTATAGCAATTGAGTCAATAGAAATAGAGATCATTTCAGGTTTAAATAAGAAAGTAAGAGTGTGGATATAAGAATAATATAAAGAAGGAAAATATTTTATATAGTGAAACAAGATCAAACCACAGTAAAAGAACAAAACAGATTAGAAACAAGATCTTTGATGTACTTTAGTGTGGTATAAACAGGACAAGTTGGATATTTAAAGAGACGACATATACTAGAGGAGGCTTACACCAGAGTTAAGAGACAAAAAATTAGATCTGAGAATGTGTTATATATTAAAACAGTATGCTAGGAGAATAGGTCACGTGAAGAGTAAGAAGCCACAGTGGAAATTATTTCTATACTTTCTAAAAGAAGAAGAACACTCATTATGTATCTACAATCACCTCCTTATGATATAGATTTTTCGGAGTCCTGAGAGAAGTAACGAAAGAATTAAGGTAAGGATTACGATTGTCTAGATGTTTGATAGCCAGAGACTGGAAAGGATGAATTACAGTAAGAATATCTTATATATAACAATGAAGTTACGCAAGAAAGAGTTGACAAACTCAAAGTTCTTCAAGTTCCCATATCGAATTCCCGCACACGTTCTGACGCAAATCCTGTCCATGATAGTCTGCCGAAGTTCCTGAAGTTCGGAAGTTCCTGAAGTTCCGAAGTTCCGGAAAGTTCCGGAAGTTCCTGAAGTTCCGGAAGTTCCGAAGTTTCCTCTGGCGACAGGCACATGACAAGCAGAAGTTTAAGCTTCTAGAAGTATTGTGGTAGTTTAGTTGAAGGAATAAAAAAAAGAAGAAATGGATGCTTATGTATAAGGCCTTCAGTAAGCGTGCGTGAAACCCACCTCTCTCTCAGCGGAATGCTCACCTACCACCAATTCATAGCCGAAGATTATATCCATACAAAAGGCGATGGCCAAGTGTCCCTATTGGTATCTATTTTTAAAGCTATGAAACCAGAGTGAGCCACTAGAATTTACACGAGTTTCTTCTATCTTACTATTAGATCTGTAAAATGAGGAAGTAGTATGCATGGAATTCCATGAGATAATGTAGCAAGGTGATGATTAGTGGAACCAAAGGAGGAATGAAGCGACGCATAAACAAAAGAGTAAGGAAGAAGAATTTGAGGTTGGGGAAAAGTTCTAAAAGTGTTATTCAGTGGTCACACACACGATCAAGTATATAAAGTAAGGAAGTGGCTCACCAACTGCTCGAGGTCATTTCTGCGAAAATATAGAAAAATTAAAGGCGTATACAATGATTCGAGAGTCTGTATCTTGAAAATTAGAGTGAGATTAAAACCCTTTAGTAGAACTGCATCACATATAGAAATAGTTCCCACACAAGAATGCTGATTTCAGAGAAAGTTGAAGAAGAGCTAACTGTGGTTCCTCTCACTTCTGCCTCGATGTTAACGTCTGCTCTCTCACATGAATTCTCTCTCTCTTAGCTACAGTTGCGCATCTCCTATCTGCGTCATCTCTACCTCATCCTCGTTTCTCTCCATCTAGTACATCTCTCCCATCCTAGCTCTCTCAGCATCAGACAAGATAAGCTTACGCCATAGAGGTGAATAATTGAGATAGACTCCAAATGATAAGACACGAGAACAAATACATTACATTTCTACCAAAGAGCTACTATAACTACTAGACCATTAACTGTATAAAAATAGAAGGATAATTAGAAGGGTAAAATACGAGTTATCAAAACAGATGATTAAGGATTATGCCCTATTTAGGATAATAAATACCTACCAACCACCTGAGCTTCGGTAAGGAATAAGAGATGATAGGTTATTTTATAGAGGAGAATTATAAGTTACAAATAAATAGTGAAAATTATATAAATTTTAACAAACTTAAAATATTGCAGAAAATTTATATGAAGAATAAGTAAAAAATTCGTAGCAAATCAGAATTAAGGCCGTATCATATTATACTCTTTGATATCACAAAGGATCCGAATCAACACCATCGTAGGCTGATTAAGACTTCCACAGTATTGTGAGGGAATGTTTTGTGGAACTTTCAGCAGGGGCTTTGAATGAGGGTAGATAATGAGTGAATGAGAAGTGGAATGAGAGTGCGCGATATATAATGGGGTGGGAACCACTAGGAGACATAATATTTCAAATATTGCCCGACGTACTCCCCTCAAGACGCTCCCTTCTTAGTAGCTATTATTATATCTCTTAGTATTATGTTATATTTTTAATTATTTTTTTATTTATTATATATTAAATGATGACTGTTATTATCAGTTTATATATATTTAATGTAAATCTCTTGAATAAAAAGTGTAAACAGCACCATGACTCTATGATAATAAAAGAGTTACATAATTGCATACGATTGAGAGAGTCACACTAAGGTGCGAAGGAACCAACACAAATTGTCCGAGCGTCAAGGAAGCCCTTGGTATACGTAACACTAGTGAACTTCCGAAAGATTGCTTAATGAGGCACGGCTAAAGTCAAATCGCATTCAGCAACTTAACTCTCTTCCCCACAAGCCATTACAAGTCTACCAGATTAATTGATATATTATATAGTATTGATACCCGTTATAATTATATTCTGAGTAGATTATAAAGTATACTAATCCCTTACTTTATATATTTTATTATATCATTACTTAGTATATTTAAAATAGAATATATTATATATATATATATATTTATACATACATATAGGTCGCACTTTAATGGTGAAGGTCAAAGGTAACGCCATTGCACACCCCCCTTAGATATTTTCAACCTACACCAAATAATCATTTCCACACATGATATAATTTTTTTAAATACACACGGTTTAAATAACTAAATATATTATAATTAAATATTAATATATAATATAATTATATAATATATATATATTTATAATATATATTAATAATTATAGTACCATATAGATCTCTCAAGTATATTAGCAGTATAATCACCATATTATATAATTATAATAGGGATATGAGATGATATATTACCGGATAAATAAATGATACCTTATTAGACCACTCAATCACGCTGATATATATTATACCTACCTTGAACCTTTGATTTTTATGATATCATAATCACATTATGAACTACTTAGAGTTATATTCCACTATTAGACTCCTAGATATCTTTCTTTGAGTCACCAAAAATTTTATACTATATACTGTGACTCTAGACCTTTTATATTATGTAGCCCAAATTTTTTGCCTGACTTTATTCGACCTACTCGCATTGAATATAACTATATCCTAATGGGTTCAATATTTTTGGCACTATACCCATCACGGTAATATATTTATTTTTATAGGCCACACTACTGATATAATATTATATCTATTGACCACCACTAACCTAATAATTTATTATTATATTAGGCAACCTCACGAATTTAAGCAACCTTACGAAATATATGAAAAGGTGCGTCACCTAGATCATGATCTGATGATATCGTTCTGTGGCTCGAAACGTTCGTAGGGGATATGAGCGGACGCATGACTACCTCCGCCTCTCCTACCCCCCACACACCTTGTAATGTCGCTCCACTGATTAATTTACCCCCATTCCATAGATTCGTTGTCCCCATGAATGCCGAGGATCCACACAAACGTTTTGAGACCACACACTCAACTCTCTCACATTGCTATGATCACTTGTGTGTAAAAATATCTATAGGATTGAGATAAGACTGTAATTACGCCCCATGTCCATACATTTCGTATGTTCCCAATTCTCACCGAGCTCGTAACATACGTTTTGAAAATAGATAATTTGCAGTATTTTTTTTTAAACTAGCTTTAACACTGCAGATTGGCATTTTATAAATAGCGCTCTGATACACGACCGTTGTCCTACCATCACTAGTCAGGAATTGCGTGATGAGATACTGAGAACTGTTGATGGGAAGAAAAGTTTGCAAATAGGCGTGATGAAGCGAAACCGTTATACTCGTGTGTTGTGCTTTGAGATGAAGCCCATCAGACGAGACTAGCCCTGGAGGTGTGCCACCAAACGAATATATTAGCGCTATTATCTTGAATCCTCCGCAGCGAACGAGTAATACTTCACAACATACTCCAACATACATGATCCCGTTAGTGAGATTTATCAAAGGCACCTAGCGCCACTGCGTGACACATTAGATGTCGCTTGTGTATCTATGATCCAACACTCTATCGAACTCCATTTATGATTTAGTTGTTCATTAATTGTTACTCACATAATTCAAGTGATAATTGAGACCAATCCTGTTATACATAATAGCTTAACACTTTATTAGTGTTGCTATTGGGATATAAGTTGTACAGATGAGGAAAACCGTCCTGAGATCTATCTCGAAGCATAAATATAACACCCATCACATATACCAAACACTACACAATCATACAAGAATGGCATTAACAACACATCATTGACACTCTACATTAACACGCACAAAACCCAGTACGAAACGCAGGGCAATATATCGGTAACAATTTTAAACACGAACTTGTTGAAAGAGAAAGAGCCTTTCACTCCTGTCATTGTCATAGTCAATTAGGCACTATTCATGAGTGCGTAGTCCTATCAACTCCTCTAAAGTCTGACTTTTAGACCGCTATTATTCCAAGACTTATTTGCACGAAGTGTGATGCGCCTTTCCACGATGTATAATTGCTTATTTATATATATTATCTTTATCTTCAATACCTTGCTATATCATAAAACCAGGTAAGAGCACCTTTGAGCTCAGCCCTGTAAGTTACGTATAAAATATGCCATTTATCACGACTTAAGTCCCACAGATGAAAGACGCTAGACAATCGTCAATATGACTTACATAGCCCAATGATTAAATATAATAATTGTCTATATTAAAGAGATCCAAGCTTCATAGTTCCTAAGGTGAAAACGCAAATCCTCACCACCAGTCGATTTTGGATCACTTGATATTAATAATAAATATCAATTAAAATTATTTATACTAAGAAATAATATAAGTATACTTCACTTCAGAAAAAATTGAGTAGCACTAAAATAATAATAAAATAATAATTAATAATAAATTAATAATAATAATAATAATAATAATCAATAATATAATTACACATATTACGAAACATCGAAGTATCTTGAACAATAGTATTATATCAAAATTATAGATAATTTATAACATTTTATTAGAAAATTAAAAATTTATCATTATAAAATTAAATACCTTCATCTTGAGTAATGAGATATAAACAGCATAGCCACGTGAGCAAAACTTGCAGCATGTCAGTGAGCGTTTCATCAAAGTCATCAGGAAAAGTACACAATAATATTTCATCATCTGTTATTAATAGTTCATCGACATAATAAATATAGTTATCAAAGTTGAGCCATAATGCAAATATTAATTCTAAACTAATAGTAAATAAATTAATGGTATATTTTGTCTATTTCCACATAGGATAAAATTAACTTATTTAATATATTTATAAAATAAGCTAGATAGAAAGTTAAAAAGTAATAATAGCCTGCCTTTTGAAAGGATTTTTACAAAATCAAAGATATTTTTGTGGAATAAATATATTATTTTCGAGAGTAATACCATGTACAAAGAAATGCAAGAAAGGAATCACGCGAGCCACAGGACAATCAAAAATGTTCTGCTGAATATAGCGTTCAGAGAGAGTATTACACTATTTTTTACCTTACCCCGTGTGATTCCTTCCCATTTTTGCATCGCCTAGCAAGTATCATATCTCAGAACACAAGCCATAACTAAACCTATATTACCTTTCATTTGTCGAGCGATGTTCTTGCAACCACGAGTGTAGAATTAATCCACACCGACAAATTCCGCCCTGATGATAAAACCAAATCAGAATATTACGAATGAAAATTGAAATTTATTGAAAAAAAATATTAATAATAAATTATTTTTAAATAATATTATAATATTAGTAAATCAATTAATTAATAGTTTAAAAATATTATTTTTATATAAATAATCGTATTATGTGCTTCTTCTATAACATAAATATATATAATCTAAATGACAACCTAAATTTACCTGTACAAGACGTCTAATATAAATTGGGTATTCTTATATGTATAATGGTATATTCAATATTTAGGATTAAATACATATTAGCACTACTGAGAAGAGAGTGTACAACATTACCTGAGCTACCAAACATCATTACGCACATTTTTTCCATTAGTTGCTAAAGCAATCATAACATATTTTTCACAACTTCACTCTACCAACTACCTCGTACAATTTAACGGTCGTTTAGTACCTTAGCGACGTGTTAAACGTGAGGCTGCACACACGAAGTCAATTTCATTTTACCAACGAAATATAAATGTACTTTAATGTGTTTATTTAAGAGCATCACGATGTGGAAAAAGTTTTCAACGATCAAAAACACATATTATGATAGAAGATATTGTGAATTATTTTTGGGGAAATATTTAAAAAGGAAAAAGATAAAAAATTAGGAGTAGGAAAGCTAAACATTTAACAACAACTATTAATTAAATATTAGAATACTTTAGCTTACAGTATAATACTCTAATTAGGAGAAATAAAAACTTTCGTTAAATTATGATAAATATTTATAAATTATTGTAGCTTGTGATGTGGATTATCTAATTTATTTTATATTCAAATAACTTTATGAATAAAAACTATTAACTATAAGTATATACTATATATATTTAAATTATATATATTATATATATTATATATTAATATTAATAAATATATATATATATTTAATATATAATATAATATATATAT
>JABUQX010022448.1:25000-27500 GCA_015478945.1 Trachelipus rathkii | reverse complement strand
TCTAAAGTCTTAATACCTAGTTTAAAAAAAAATACATACAATTCAGAATTATTTTCAAACGTGTTACGATTCTCGGATTGGGGCAACAACGAATGTATGGATAGGGGTATACATGAGCGAAATTACAAGTGTGGAGGATCATTTCAAACGTGTTACGATCCGGATTGGAACAACGAAATCAATGGATGGGGTCCAAATGAGTGATATTCCAATCGTAGGAGGAGCCAGGATTTGAATGGCCGTTGTGTATATTGCCTAGTAGAGTTAAGGAAAAATTTAAAAAAAATAAGGGCTTTTTTTCTTTAATTTTAGTACAACATTATTTGCAAACCTCATATATAATATATATTTATAATATTATAATAATATATATATATATATATATATATATATATATATATAATATATAAGTATATATATATAATATAAATATAAAAAAGAGATAGAAAGAAATTAAATATATATATATATATATATATATATATATATATATTATATATATTATATATAAATATATATATATATATATATATATATATATTATATATAAATATATATATATATATATATAGATATATATATATATATATTATATATTGTTTAACCGTGTGATCTTAAAAAAATTTCAGTGTGGAAAGTTCTTGTTGAGGTTGAAAATCCAGGGGGGCCATGGCGTTACCTTAGCTCCTCCCATAACGGGCGCCCATGTATGTATATATATATATATATATATAATATATATATATATATATATATATATATATATATATATATATATATATGCTGTGTGGGGAAGAAGCTTTCGAAAAGCGAATTGATAGCCCCTCATTTGGCATACTTGGAGTGTAAGGGTGTATCCTCCAAGGCACTCTAGTGCCCAATGGTTCGTCCCCCCATGTGCTCATGTTCACATACTTTTTATACTGGAACAGGCTTTCCTTTATAACACTTCATAAAATACTGATACAGCCATCATTATATTTAAAAAATAATACCATCACGATTAGCCTCGGAGAGTTCTAGAGTAGCGGCTTCTGAAAATAGCCCCTCGTCCACCCCTCATTCACCCCTCATCCACTTCTCTTCACTCATTATCTACCCCTCATCCACCCCTCCCATCATCACAACTTGGAAGTTAACAGCCTCCGATGGTGTGATTCATACCGTCAAGGAATTGACGGCCTATTCTGATGCACGATTTTCTTTCTTCATAAATTTCTGCAATCTTTTCAGTTGTAAATCTAATTTTCACTTTATTGAACATTAATTCTCCTCTTAAAAACCTCATCTCTTATTCTTAACAGAAGCTCAGGTGGTTGGGGTTTCCATAGGCAAATCCTACTCTGTTGACTCGTACTCCCTCTATCCTCAATTTTCAGTCAAAGGCGGTTGTTGTGCCTTTGGGCGAAATGATGTTTGTTCTCGTGTCTCTCATTTGGAGTCTCCCAAATTTTCACCCTCATGGCTCAAGCTATCTTGTCAATCTACTACTATATCTACTACTACAATCTACTACTAACTCAACTGACTATCCTAAATTCTTCGACCACTTAACCTCCAAATTAGAACACATTAGCTCTTCTTCAACTTTCTCTGAAATCAGCATTCTTGGGGATTTCAATGTCCACCAGCACCAAAACCTTTCCTCTAATTTTCAAGATACAGATCTTGAACTTGTATACCATTTTTCTATCCAGAATGACCTCGAGCAGTTGGTGAAGCTTCCTACTTATATATCTGATCGTCTTGGACATGAAACAAACATTATAGAATTTTTCCTAACCTCAAATTCTTCTCCTTATTTTGTTAAGCTCTTTCCTCCTCTGGTTCCTCAAATCACCCCCTTATCTCTATTTCCAGCTCTATCTATTAGATATGACGAGGAGCGTTTCTGGCACTTCGGTTCTGCTAAATGATCAGACTTGCCATCGGCCTTTTGGTTTCCCATGAAATGACTACTGCTTCCGTGGGAGGTGTTCCACGGAGTTTCCTGAGTGCATTACTAAGATCATTCTCTTTTTTTATTTCCCTTCAACTAAACCTAACAAACTTTGGCTTAAATCTGCTTGTCATCGTGCCTTCGCCAGAGGAACTTCCGGAACTTCCGGAACTTCAGGAACTTCCGGAACTTCCGGAACTTCCGGAACTTCAGGAACTTCCGGAACTTCAGGAACTTCCGGAACTTCAGGAACTTCCAGAACTTCCGGAACTTCAGAAACTTCAGGAACTTTAGGAACTTCAGGAACTTCAGGAACTTCAGGAACTTCAGGAATTACCGCTGTCTTCAAACTCCAGAAACGAACGTAACTTAAATTTCGTCCAGGAATCGAGAAAAATCTATTCTCCATTGTAATAAAAACTCCTTTCTTCTTAGAAAATGAATAATTTCACTGGTTTCTCTTCACGACCTTTCTGGCATATTTCAAAACAATTTCAGCTCTAATTTTACTTCTTCCTCTTTCCCTCCTCTAGTATCTTTAAATATCCCAACTGCCGTTTT
>JABUQX010022448.1:12500-15000 GCA_015478945.1 Trachelipus rathkii | reverse complement strand
AAAACACTTATACCACCCTTACTAAAAATCCTTTAAAAAATTCTCAATTAGCATTTAATAAATCTTTAAAAACTATTCTGACACCGCATCCTGATTTATACAATTCCCTAAATTCTTACATGCCTTCCCTTTCACAGTTCTATGGAGTCCCCAAAATTCATAAACTAAACACCCCCCTTCGCCCCATAATCTCCAACATAAACAGTCCAACTTACAGACTTTCAAAATGGATCGCTAACCAACTAAAAACACTATTAGGCACAATCTCTCTCCCACCCCATAAAAAATACAGGAAGATTTATATATTAAACATTAATCATATTAATCCCTTCCTTTACATAGATTAGTCAGTTTTGATGTCAAATCCCTATTCACCTCTGTCCCAGTCCCTCTCACCATATCCCTACTGGAACGTTACATTGCCGAAAATAAAATTATCTTACCCTATCCTTTCACTTTTCTAAAACAATTAATACTCCTTTCTCTAGAACACAACTTTTTTCACTTGAACACTCAATATTTAAAAAAAAAAATCCGGACTCAGCATGGGCTCCCTCCTTTCCCCCATACTCAGTAACTTATTCATGGAGCTCATGGAACATTATTACATCCTCCCTCACCCCCTCCTCTCCCATACAATTTGGTACAGATACGTCGACGATATATTTGCAGCCATCCCTACACACACAAACCCTCTTGACATTCTAGAATACATAAACAACATTAATAGTAATATACAATTCACCATTGAACAATCTCAAAACAACACACTCCCTTTCCTAGACACACTAATATCATGGAACACATCTCACTTACTTTTTTCTATTTACAGAAAACCAACTTCCACTCCCAACTACACTCATTGGTTCTCATCACATCCTACTTACACTAAATAAGCTACCCTCTCTTCCTTATTCCTCCGAGCTCTACGTATATGCTCCCCCCCCCCTTCCTCAAAACAGAATTCAGCTTCCTTTTCTCTACTTTCAACAAATTACTCTACCCTCGGTACATCATAGTCTCAGCTCTAAGAAAGGCCAAACGCAAATTCTACAATACAATCAACAATCAAAACCCCCCCCCGCACCTCCCAGATCCTACCTGCCTGTTCCCCAATTCCCCACGGACAGATAAAAAATCTCCTTCCCAAAAACATACCATTTTACTCAATCTAAACACCTTCCCCCTAAAAAAAAGTTTTCCTCCCCCCAAAAAGTTAAAAAGCCCCCACCCTCATTGAATGCGTATACCGCATATCATGCAGAGACTGCAACCTGGCGTATTCGGGGAACACCAAACGATTTTACAAGACTAATAAAGCAAAATAAACATTGATCTTGGGGTCCGGCAACTGAAACTTCCTGCTCTTACTTCTCATAACCCAACTATAACCATTCCATCCATATAAAAATGCAAATCCAATTTTCAACACTTCAGATATTAGTTTAAGAAAGCAAATTTAAAAGATTTCAAAAAACTTGGAATAATATTAACAAAACAACAGGGCGAAGCGAAGATGGACCCGATACAAATCAGTTTAATGAAAGACACATATCTTCTACAAAAAAAAATAACAGAAACCAACCAACTCCAAAATTCATAGTCAGTCTTTTCTTTGATTCTCTGCTTCTTGCTCTCGATAGATCCATCACTGAAGAGGCCTCCCGACATAGAGGCGAAACGTAGTATTACATTTAGAAAAACAAGTTACATTTATCTATTTAAAAGTTTTTGAAAAATAAATAAAGTTTAATTGTAAGAAAATGTTATTAAGTTTTATTTTTTACGTGATATAAAAAATGTTGTAAAAGTGATAAGATTTTTTTAGTAAAAGTAAACCAGTATAAGGGCCAAAAATACTATTTTTATAATATATTAATTATATATATATATATATATAAGTATATATAATATATATATTATATATATATTATATATATATATATATATATATATATTATATATATATATATATTATATATATATATTACTATATATATTAAATATATATATATATATATATATATATATTATATATATATATATATACTATAATATATAACTATATATATATATATATATATATATATAATACTATATATATTATATACTATATATATATATATATATATATATATAATATATACTATATATATATAATATATATATATTATATATATATACATATATATATAAGTATATATTATATATATATATATATAATATATATATATAAATATATATAGTACTATATATATTTAATTCAATTAAATAATAATTTTGAAAAGAGATTCGGAAAATATTTGATTTTCTGAAGATATTATTTAAATAAATAAATACATTAATATTTAACAATTTATATTTATTTCCTTTCCGAATTCGTTTGAATATATCAAATTTCGAATATTTTTTATGTTTAAAAACTCGGAAAATTTATAATTTTGCCTCAATTTTAATTTGAAATACATAGTAAATACAAAAAAAAATTGATTATATTTAG
>JABUQX010022448.1:0-2500 GCA_015478945.1 Trachelipus rathkii | reverse complement strand
ATATTAATATCCGCATGATTGAAGATCGAGACTCCTTTTCGCATCTTGAGAATACATTTAGTAAGTTTCACATATAACTTCTGATCAAGGTAACTGCCAGCTGTGCTCCTAGCAGATGATTTCATTTTATAAAAACACCTCAGTTGATTAAACACTTATACAGGAAATTTGTCTCGGAGTACACTAATGTGATCGTTTCCTGTGAGATCTGAACCATCTTCGTTAACTATTCAGATATAAAAACACATTCGAAGGTCAAGATATTGGTCAGAAGTGCCAGGGATATTGAATTCGAGAGGTACTCTGATTTGTGATCACGTGAAATAGGGGTAATACTAATAAAATTGGACTCACTCACGCTGATCTGTGCAGGGTTCACTGAGAGAGAGATCAAATCTCTACGCTTTACTCAGATGGCTGCCGTGGCATGAGCGCGCAAACTGCATCTTGCTATAGGTACAATTGCCGGTACGTATAATGAGGAGATGATTTGCTTAAACATTTCTTATATATGCATAATAGTTACAGCGGTTTTTGGCACTGTTTATGTAAAAGTTACCACTCTTCATCATATTAGAAGCAAATACACATCAAATACAGCTTTTTCTTTCAATGCCCTTTCCTATTCCTCTTATAGGTTTTTTTACGGCTACCTACACCTTGACCAGTCATCTTACGTCGCATTTTTCCTTTTAACATCATCTAACATTTCACAGAAGCATCGGCTAGTCGACATTTTACAGCTGTTCGAGGTTCGACACCTCCCCCATAATTTCCTGGAAAGTATCTATACCAGTCCTAGCTCTTTTTTAGCGAGGTATTTACCTCCTTATTTAAACAAAGGGATAGCACGTCTTGAACAACGAGCAAATAAAAACACCTGAACCCATATTCCTCTCTGATCTGAAACCTCTGAAGTTCATCTCTTTCCGATTTATTATTATTTATTATTATTTAAGCGGAGCTTCCTTACTAACTGCGTTACTTCTACCCAGCACCTGCTAGTCCAGTCGTGAATGTTAGGGATTACCTTTCTACGTCTCTTGATATTAACATACGAATCGAACTCAGCTTGGGTCTACTCAACTGGTAAGTAAACGATGAACATTAGTGATAGCTATAATAACGTCTAATTACCTTAGGTGAAATAATAGAACTTACACTATATAATCAAATGAATGAGCTTTTTATTAGCTATCAAAATTCTTAATATGTCTCTTCACAATTACATCTTAGTGCGACAATAGGTCGCATAATAATAAAATGATCGCGCCTCATAATAAATTGCATTGGCCATAGCCTGGATCTTGAACACGATACTTGATGCGTGATAGAGTGCCATAACAAAAGGATAACGTTTTCATCAATAGGTTGTCAATTGATTTTTGCACAGATTTATGATCGAACTGTATCCTACACATGCGATTAGCTGCGCGTCCTAAATCACTTATAACGATATATTAGATCCTTTATATAGAGTATAATGGTCCTGTAATGTCATATATTTATCTATATATATTGTAGGATCATAATTGTACTGTATTAAATAATGACATTTTTAACTGAAACCTATGCTTTATGTTAATGATTTATTTGAATGATATATGAGAAAAAAAAATTAATAACAGCAAAAATATGCCAGACTTCATGCAGCTACTAAGTTTAGTTCGATCAGTATTGACTTAAGTAGAGTATATAAATACCTATTTAACTATAAATCTAGTATATCTTCGTGATTACTTACTCTAGGTATATAATTATACTAAGTGAAAACACTATATATCTTTATACATTAAAATAGATACTTGTTATCATAAGTATAATTTTTTTGTGTTTAATAGCCTATAATGATAACACTATCAGTATAACCATATTTGTAAAGACCTCCTGACTTATGAAATATTTTTTCTAATAGATAAATATTCTTTTCACATCATGTTCGTTAAATGTGATTTAAGTTCTTAGCTTAATTTTTTAATACATATTTTAACATTAAATACAAGCGCTATCTAAATAATTATTATAAGGCAGTAGAGGTAGACTCTATTATATATTCTCTACAGAAGTGACCATCATAGAATTATTTCTACTTTAACATTCACTGACATATTCATAACATTTCTCGACTTCATAAGTTCATATAGTGGACTATTCAATAATTGATAGTTGTTAATAAGTCGTACATTTTATGATAAGCTTGTTAATGTAAATATCTCATAAGAAAGCTACGATTGATATAGGCTAGCTCGATATTAAATAGAATGATCTTTCAATACTCTCCATGTTCACATAAGTGTGTTATAAATACTGTAATCAATGTTTTCTTTAACTTATCTATAAGTAGCATTTAAAATAACTATTAATACTTCATTGGATAACCTAACCATTTGACATAAGAAGTAATACTATTATTATTTTTACCTTTTTTTTTTTAGCAAAGTTAAATATTTTTTCTATTTTATACGCATGACTCTTAGGTATCAAACTCCACCGTATATTT
>JABUQX010022447.1:25000-35223 GCA_015478945.1 Trachelipus rathkii | reverse complement strand
CTCTCTACTCTCTCTCTCTCTCTCTCCCTCTCTCTCTCTCTCTCTTCTCTCCTCTCTCTCTCCTCTCTCTCTCTCTCTCTCTCCCTCTCCCTCTCTCTCTCTCTCTCTCTCTCTCTTGATAATATGTCTCATTTTTAAACAATAAATATTTTTTTCTTTTCTAAGTACATCACATTTGAGCTTCACATGTTGTGTTTTCAATTCCATTAAAAAAATTATAGTAATTCAAACTCGTATCCCACACACATACAACACGCACGCGCACAACACACATACCTTACACCACACCCAGAGAACAACATTAACAGACAGATAGCTCTCGCTAACCATTCATAAAAAGATGCATACTTAAAGCATCTTGATGTTGTATACATCGTCGTGGCAAGCGTATGAGATAGTGTAAAAGTCCGCTCGATACATGAGGAGGTACTTCTTAAGAGATTTTCGGGGTTAAAAGATGAAACTTGAGTATACTTAAAAGGTCTGAACATCACGATTTCGTAGCCGAAGTTACATGTTTAATATCAATTTCGATGACTGGCAACATTTCATAGAGAGTAAGCAAAGTGATTGAAACTAAATATTTACTTAGAGTGCTAACATCGCCCCTCACTTGTATTACATCAACAAATGATAATTTCGTTTTCTTAAAGGTTAAAGAATGTGACATATCTATATCTAAAATACCATTTTCTCTCTTTATCAGCGAACACTAATAATATTTTTCAGCCAAGTTGGAAATGATATTTGTCTGTTATTGTTTATTTAAATTTCTGTACATTCTATGATTTTCGTTTAATGTTTTTTTTTAATTTCATTATTTTATTTCATTTTATTTTTTAATTTTATTTCATTTTTTAAAGTAATTTGCTTTAATTTTTTTTTCAACTTACTTATTTAATTTACTTATTTATTTATAATATGCATATTATTATTATCTTTATATTATTAATTATTTAATATTATATATTAATATTATTAAATATTAATATTATAATATTATTATTATATTAGTATATTAGTATTATTATTATTATATTTTATTATTATTATTATATATATATTATTATTATGTATTTATTATTATTATTATTATATATTATTTATTATTATTATATTATTATTAATATATTATATTAGGAATTATTATTATTATTATATATATATATATATTATTATTATTATTATTATTATTATTATATTATATTATTTTATATTAGATGATTATTATATATTATTATATTATTATTATATTTAATATGTATTATTTACCATATATTATATTATATTATTATTATTATTATAGATTCATTATTATTATTATTATTTATTATTAATTATTATTATTATTATTATTATATATTATATTATTATTAATATAATTAATTATTATATATCTGCTATCTTATCGAACATCTATTATTAATATATTATTTTCATCTCATCTATCCTCTAAATCTGCATCTCCATCTCTTCCTCGCACATTTCTCGATCTGCTATCACTGACCACTTCCCACTCGAGGCATATATCGCTTACGTCACGAGCATCGTCTCGCTCTAGTACAATCTCACTATATATCTCTAATCTCCGCTCACTTTCCTGATGCCCAGGATATACACACTCCTTCACATCACATCCATGAAATCGGATCACATCTCCGTCATCATTATTAATAGCTATATCTTGATCTTAGCTATGTCCACCCTATACTACTCCGCACGCATCAACCATCTCTATATACCATCGCTGATTCTCATTCCATATTATTTACTATATTAAATTCTCTATTTTATATGTAATTCTCTCCCTATGCAACTCGTCATTCCCAGAATTACTGCTACTTCTACGCATTTCAATTCGTCTTGTATTTACGTTGGTATCAATAATATTCATTCGCGTACTGACCGATATAATTATTAGCGATCTCCACTTCGCGCTTTTCCTGTCATCATATCGTCTACTCATTTGTATCTTTTCACTCACATGATGATCACTACCACTGATTATCTCTCATGATCTATCCCTCTCTAATATCTTAATTATGTGACAGCTCATCTCCAGACCTTTCCAGTCTAACACATTAGTTCTATCAAAGTATCTACATCTCTATCTGTTGAATTACCTGTTCTATCAATATTATTCCATATATGCATTTTATTATGGCCATCCTCGTAGTCTAGAGCCTTCACATGTGATTCTTTACATTATCTTAACTTATCTCTTAGGCTACTATACTTTATTATACATATATATCGTATCCTCGTAATTGTATCCATGATATCTGCATATATCTAGACCTTTACGTATTATTATAGTTCAATATTATCTTATTCTCATTATATTTATCCATTTTAATTATATATTCCTAATTAGATAATATCTATAAGCTTACTATTTATAATAGATATTCATTCCAGATGTTTCTCTTGATATCAAATATTCTAACCGATTTCCATATTAATTTTATTCTTGACTTTAGTTTCTTCACCTCCACCGCGCATCTCGGATTCTTCATTATATTATTTGCCTTAGTCCACCACTCTAGTATATAGTTATCCATGTACTCATACCTAGTATATTGCGACTCTTCGAACTTGATTGATGAATATAATCCAGTTTTAATTTATTCTTTATTTTATTTTTATGTTTTATTTTCATTATATTTTAAAATTATTTTTTTTACTGTCATAAATTTTTTTTATATCTTTTTTTTATTTATCGTAATAATATTTCGTGTTCGGTCTATTTTTAAATGTCTTGTTGCATTGCATACTCTCTCTATTTTTTTTTTACATACTGTATCTTAGTTTTTTTTTTTAATTACTTATCTTAGTTTCTTTTTTTCTTTATTAACTATCGTAGTTTTTTTTTTTAATTTACCTTATCTTAGTTAAATAAAACTATTTTAGAACTATTATTTAAAATATATATTTTTAAACAACTTTTATTATTTATTTTTACTTTTATTTGTTAAAAAGTTTTATTTTTACATGAAAATCTTTATAATTTACCCTAACGCTGTAAAGCCGTAGGCAAATAAACAGGAATCATCCCCTCTCATCTTCTTATTACCAACGAAGCGAGTCTAACAGTATGCTCTTAGGGCTTTTGCTCTGTATCAAAGTACAAAGATCGTAGTTTTACAGACGTTATTTACATATGTTATAACAGCCACCAATGAGTCCAGATATATCAGACATGGAATGATTTCCTTTACATCCCCACTACACTCTTGACGGTTCCACCCCTCCTTATCCCGATATATACAACCATTGGCTATCACACCTTTCTACGTTCTCGCTTCTAGTCTATAGACTTGTACAATGCTCTTCAAATCCCTTCTTACAGACGAAGCGCTTAAGCATCCTCAGACATAATCCTAGTTAACTCAACATGCTTCGATCCGCATAAGTCCTAATAATATGATTGTGGCACATATCTATTATGTAACCCTTACCCTCTTACCTCATCGGTATCATTTACTCATCTTGCTTATACCTTCCTTACAGCAGACTTGACATATCTTCTAACGCCCCATTAGTGCGTAATAAACAAATGATATTCGATCTATATATTCTATACCTCTCTGTTATTGTATATCCTATCTACTATGTCCATAATATATATATATATAATATTTATATTAATTATAATATTTTAATTAAATTAATTATATATATATATAAATAATATATAGTATATATATATATTATATATATATATATATATATATAGCAATATATATATATATAGTTAAGCTGTGAGGAGTCAATAGCAAAACTTGCACTTAGACTTGTACAATGCATTCACATCAATCACTTACCCAAAGAATGGATCCCTAAATGACTCAATTAGTGTCCTCATATCTACTCGTAAAATAGTTATAAGTAACTCTTATAGTCTATATGTATATTATCCGTCCTCTATCGTATGCTATTGAATAGTTCCGCCTGTTCATATAGCTTAGTTAGCCTGCCTCTACATATCTTATGAGTTTTATATATAAGTTATTAGTAGTGTACATCCATTGAGTAGTAGTTAGTACGTGATTTCGATTACTTACGATTTTCTACCATTATTTGATTTTTGTTGAGTAAGAGGCGTATATGTTGGCTATTGTAGGCTAGGTACTGATAGTTAATGCATAAAGCGAGAATAGCTAGTAATCATATTTGGGTTTGTTCTTCCAGTTTCTATTTATATTAGTTAGGATGTCTCTATCAGTAGTAGTATTCCATGTATAGTAATTATTATCTATAGTTCTAGTAACTCCAAGATTATCCTAGCAGTAGTTTTAGTCTAAGTAACCTAGTAGTAAGTATTTAGTAGTGTAGCATAATAGTTCAGTAGTACGGATGATCTGTATGCTGAAAAAAGACCTATAGTATCACCAGAAACGAACAAATTATTAACTTGCTTAAAGTTATTATTAAAGAGACATGTTCACACACCAGAACTTACTAATTAAAATTAATCATTTCTAACAACCAAATCCCATTTTGCTACAATCATAATAATACCCCAAATAACTAAAATATTGGGATATTAGGCTCATTACAACCAATCACCAGTTACGACGAAAAACAAACATTAGATAAGAGATATATGCTACAAATCCACAGCATCTTTCAGTTTTACCATGTATGCAGGAGCATAAATACGCATCATCAATATCCATGATAGTCACTATATGCAGCAACTAAAACATAAATTCTGAAATTAATATTTATCCTTCACACACACACACGCACGCACACGTACCACCACACACAACACACACGCATAGGCATACACTTGTTATTTCATGTATTACAACTGTTAACAAATTTAATCAATGCTTCACTTAAAAATATACTAGAATAGACTAAAAAGTATTACCAAAACATCGTGCAATAACGATGTCTAACAGTCATCAGTTTTTAAAAATTTAAGCTTTAAGAGTGAAAATAATTTTATATCTATATATAATCGTTATTATGAGCAATACCCACCGCTCGTCACTGGCGTTATATATATATATTATATATATATTATATATATATATATATATATATAATATATATAAAATAATAATATATATATATATATATATATTTCTAAATACAATATACTATATATATAATAATATTAGTATATATAGATATATGAAATCATTTAACTGATAGTGGCTAATGTGAAATACTGATAAAATTTTCAGAAACACATGCAAGCATTTCCAGTACACATATGTAAAAAAAATATTACAAAACTACTTTTAAGACATCAGTATATTCCATTTACCTTTATATTATATGTGAATGTAAAATTAATTACTTAAATAAGCTATTAATACTCATAGATGTTGATGACAACATAGTTATAATAAATACTTTACATAAGAAATAATCATTGTTTAGGAAAATACTCGTTTGGCTAGGTTTTAAAATTTCGAGATATTGTAGGATCTAGCGAATGATACTCAAGCTGTTGATCCTAAGAGCACTGGAATAAGACTGAGCGTCTGAATGGGTAATCATTTCATATAAAATACTAATATGGATCTATTAGGTGTTGCTTAACTACAGACACATGAGCTAATAGCTGAATTTCACTAGAATAGATAATAATTAATTCACTAGATTTATATAATCACGTGAAGCCCACCGAGATGAGTGCGCGCAAACCGTCCCGTTCAGCGAAAATACGGAGCAACGTATTTCAAGGTGGTAGGGGATACATCCTAGAGGATGATATCAGTTGTACACACCCCATACAGTATGAATAATGTCTGTGTACTGGCTCGAGGTATATTTACGAACCTTATAATATGCATTCAAAGTGATAACTAATTTTAAAATCTTGGTATACCTATGCTTATTACAAATCAGACGAGATACTGTCAGTTGTTACCGAATGCCCACACCAGTTGATGTAGAAGAGGGTATGAGCTTACATACATCGATATAAATTTGAAGTATAATAATATGATACCTATACTGTAAGTCCATACAGAGAAAATTACGGTTTGTGAAGGAGGGGTAAGTTTATTTATACATGTACACGCTTTGTATATTTTACTAATATAGTAATTATGTAATAATGTTTTCAGAGTAAACAACTTTTTCATAACTTATACGTAAAGAAGATTATATATATATATATATATATATATATATATATATATATATATATATATATATATATATATATATATATATATATATATATATATATATATATATATATATATATAGTATATATTATTATATAGCAATATATATATATATATATATATATATATATATAGCATAGTTATAAAGAAAGAGAAAGATATAATATTGTTATATATATATATATATATAGCTATATATAGTATATATATATATGTTATATATATATATATATATATATATATATATATATATATATATGGTATATATATATATATATATATATATATATATATATATATATATATATATATAAGAATGGTAAGCTTTTCGATTATCCGTCATATGTATCTTAAAAACTATTAATGCTACAGTAAAACTGAATACATTTTTGAAATCTCATGCTAGTACCTGAAATGTAAAAAAAAAAAAAAAAAAATATATCTCCAAACTATAATATTAAGAAGGAAAAGTTAAACACATGCTCTAAAGAACCCAAACACTTAAGATATATGCTGTAACACAACACAAGATAAAATTAAAATGTTTACAAACATAGCTGTAATACATTTGAAGGCCTATTTAGAGAGATCCTCAATAAGTTTGTCGATCAAAGTCAGATTTTCTTATTTGAATCTTTTTTTTTTACTCAAAGAATATCTATAAAATCAAAACCGATAGATATGAGTTTGTAATTTCACTCAGAAACTGCTAAGATCATTTCTTCCAGAGGTCTGAAACCCAGCTCTTGTAATAAAAACAATTCCTCCTGCTTCCCATGTGAATGCCTCTCCTAATTTCTGCTGTCATCCCAAAAATACAATAGTAAGCAAACAGTCAGAAAACATTATTTATCTGAGAAGTCGCAATAAAAGGTCCCAAATGTGCTCCTCTAATCACATTACTATATTTATTAACAATAATTTTTTTATTATTATTATTTTACATTTTCTTATGTAAAATTTTGCTTGTGATTCCAAAAATGTATTCTTTTTCGTTTGAAGCTATTGTAGTTTTTGAGATATAACTTTTTTTTTTTTTTTTTTTTTTTTTTTTTTTATACTTCAGGGCAAACTGTAATCCAGCATTCCAGCAATATATTCCGTTTTACTGTAGCATTAATAGTTTTTAAGATACATATGACGGATAATCGAATAGCTGGCCTAAGAATGTTTGGCAAACTAGGAGTTGTAGCAGTAAACTATGTGCGTAAAAGCATTAAAGCAATAAAAACCTATGCGTATACCATGGTGAGTGATGTAGCTCTATCAAGGCTAATACTCTTATTTCTTGTTGAGTTACAGCTAGGCTCGATAAATTAATGCTTTATAGACCCTGCTCCTCCTGTAAACCGTGACATACCTTAAAGTGGAATGGCGAGGGGCAACTTCGAATACATTATCTCTATCTCCCACGGAGTTGCAGCTTTAGGTCCTGTAAAACTTGTTTTACAAACCCTAAAGCATTAAGATCTTAAAGACATACCGCCATGTAAAAGGGTTAGTGAACGGGGTCACTTTCGACTATTTGCCTATTTGCCTTAGGGAGCGTGAGTTATAACTTTAAGTTAGATAAAAGAAACTGTCTTCAACAAATCAAAATGTTTTTTCGAAAACTAAATGTTTTTCGAGAAACTTTAATAATGAAACGAAATTTTTTCTATAAATAAAATTAAAAATGTTTAAGTAAGAAATAAAATGAACGTATTCCTAATATAGAAAACGCAGGCGAGCTTTTGAAAATGCTAAATGATGTAATGAAGGTGTACAACAACATCTCATATAGAAAAATATTTTTCGCGTCCGCGCAGTAATATTACGCCGGTGGGCTCATGCGTCGGCTCCGCACCGGGACGCGCTTGCGGGTGCTCGCGTTGGCTCACGCGTGATCATTATAAATTTAGTGGGAATTACCATTTTCTGTTCCAGTGAATTGAAGGCTATTAGCTCACATGCATCTGTAGTTAGGCAACACCTAATAGATCCATATTGGTATTTCATATGAAATGAATACCCATTCAGACGTTCAGTCTTGTTCCAGTGCTCTTAGGATCAACAGCTTGAGTAGCATTCTCAGATCCCACAACACTGAATTTTAAAACCAGCCAACATATTCTCCTAATCAATAATTATTCCTCAATGTAAAAGTATTTGTCATATAAATATGTTAACATTATCTCATCAGTAATTAATAACTTTTTAAAGTAATTTCTAATTACATTTCTTTACATAATAAAGGGTAAATGAAACATACCTGATGTCCTGTAGGGTGCACTTTGTTTTGTTCTTTCACATAGCTGCACTCATACACGTTTCGTACGTATCCTGAAAATTCCATCGTCATCCATACCATAACAGTTGTAACATTCTCATATATATATATATATATATGGTATATATATATATATATATATATATTATTATAATATATATATATATATATGTTATTGGGTTATTAGCAAAGTTGCTGGTTGTTGCTATTATTATTAAGTTGGTTATTGTTATTATTGCTGTTATTATTGTTATTATTATAATTATATATATTATTATTGTTGTCATATTTGTTGTTGAAGGTTGGTTAAGCATTATACATATACTATTAAGCATATACAGTATATAGTAGCTAGTATATAGCATATATGCGCTTGAGTATATATATATATATAGAAATATAGCAGTATATATATATATATTCATACATATCAGTTAAATATTTATAAATATTTATATATATATATATATATATATATATATATATAAACGCCAGTGACGAGCGGTGGTATTGCATCATGATACGATATTAGATAGGTAAACCATAAAATTATTTTCACTCTTAAAGCTTAAATTTTTAAAAACTGATGACTGTTAGACATCGTTATTGCACGTAATAATTATTAAAAGTCTTTTCGTAGAGTATATGTTTAAGTGAAGCATTGATTAATATTTGTTAAACGGATATGTAATAACATGAATAATAGTGTATGTCTATCCGAGTGTGTTTGCGAGTGTTCGAGTGTGCGTGTGTGTGTATGAATGATAAATAATAAAACTCAGATTATAAATATAAACAAAAGTATATAATAATTACCTATCATCGGATATTGAGATCCGTCTTTATGCCTCCGTATACATTGTGAAACTGAAAATGCTGTGACTTGTACATATATCTCTTTATCTAATGTTTAAGTTTATCGTCCGTAACTGTGCTAGGGTTGTAATGAGCCAATTCAATACTAATATCTACGTTTGCGTCATTATTAAGACGATGTAAGAAATAACACTGGATTAAGTTGTTGGAATGATAACTTTTAATATAGGTTCTGGTGTGTGAACATGTCTTCTTAAAATAATAACTTTAAACAAGTTAATAAATTGTTGCGTTATGGTAAGATATATAATGGTCAATGTACAGCATACAGATCCATCCGTTCTACTACTACTACTACTACTACTACTACTACTACTACTACTACTACTACTACTACTACTACTACTACTACTACCACTACCACTATTACTACTACCACACCTACCCCCACTATTACTACCAATTACCACTACTACTACTACTACTACTACTAAAGTTATAACTATTTATATTTGAGTAAGATCAGGTGTAATGACCTGGGTCCGACCCCATATCTTTGGATAATGATTGATGTGACATGCATTATACAAGTCTTGTGCAAATTTTGCTATTGACTCCCTCGCAGCTAACCTCTGACTTTATATATTATGCGCTTATACATAAGGTTGTTATTACAGTTAGTTAGATATATAGCAGTGTTGTTATATATATATATATATATATATACATATATATATGTTGACTTATATATATGTACATATATATGTTGGTTACATACATTACATATATATATATATGATATATATGATATACGTTTATATATGTTATATGTTATTACATATATATATATATATAGATATATATATATATATATTATATATATATGATGGTTATGTTGTTGTTGCTACAGCGTTAAGAAGAGTTAGTTATATATATATATATTATTATATATTATTGTTGTTGCTACAGCATGCATTACATATATG
>JABUQX010022447.1:0-20000 GCA_015478945.1 Trachelipus rathkii | reverse complement strand
AATAATAATAATAACAATAATAATAATAATAATAATAATAATAATAATAATAATAATAATAATAATAATAATAATAATAATAATACAATAATAATAATAATAATATTAATAATGATAATAATAAATAATAATAATAATAATAATAATAATACACACACACACACAATAATAATAATAATAATACACACACACACACACACACATAATAATAATAATAATACAATAATAATAGCACACATAATAATAATGATAATGGCTGTATTCCCATTTTATTTTCATCCTATCTTCATCACACGACTTCACTTGTCTTGATATTTTTCTATTGTCTTTTTATAGAACTTTTTGGGACACATTTGTGAAGTTACTTTATATGTGTTAAATTTTAATTTTGGCTATTATACATCGTTTTATTATATTGTGGAACTATTAACAAAATACTATCATAGCTGCCCACAAATTAATTTCCTCATTTCGTCTTGAATATCTCCTCGAGTTCAGAGAGGCGAAATGCAACATGTAATATACAAAGTCTTCAACAAAGCTCTGAATCCTGAAGAAATGATCTCAGCAGGAATAATTTCCTTCTTAGCTTTCAAAGGAAATGACGAAGCGATTCTGAGAGGAAAGTCCGACGCTCCTACCTTTGAACCTCGATAGCTGTAAGCCCCCTACTTTAGAGTTTTCGACCTATGGACAATCCTCTCTGAGAAGTGGACAATGATTTTTTCTCTCTGGAGAAGTTTAGATGGTGCTTATTTTCTGTTTTCTGTCTTTTTTATAGAACTTTGACACATTTTATTACTTTATATGTTACCAATTTTTTTGGCTATTATACATAGTTTTATTATATTGTGGAACTATTAACAAAAATATTCATCATAGCTGTTCCCACAAATTAATTTCATTTCTGCCTGAAGATACCTCGAGTTCGGGGTGAAATATTGCAATAATATACAAGTCTTCAACAAAGCTCTTAAGTCCTGAAGAAATGACCTCAACAGGAATAATTTTCATCTTAGCTTTCAAAGGAAAGAAAATCCGAAGCGACTTTGAGAGGAAAGTCCGACGCCCTTACCTTTGAACTCCAGGATGGCTGCAGCCTCCCTACTTAAGAGAGTTTTTCGGACCCCATGGACACCCTTTCTGGAGAAGTGGATGATCTTTCTGGCAGAAGTTTAGAGCTTAGAAATATTTTCTGTTGTCTTTTTATAGAACTTTTTGGACACATTTGTGAAGTTTACTTTATATGTTAAATTTAAATTTTTTTGCTATTACACATCTTTTATTGTATTGTGGAACTATTAACAAAATATTTATCATAGCCGTCTCCCACAAATTCATTTCATTTCTGCCTGTGAAAATGCCCTGAGTGAGGCGAAATATTGCAACAAAATACAAGTCTTCAACAAAGCTCTTAAGTCCTGAAGAATTGATCATCAGGAATAATTTTCATCTTAGCTCAGAGGAAAAGAACTGATCGAACACCTGAGAGGAAAGTCCGACGCTCTTACCTTGAACCTCCAGGATGGCTGTAAGCCCCTTACTTTAGAGTTTTTTGACTTATGGACACCCTTTCTGAGAAGTGGACATGATTTTTCTTCTGAAGAAGTTTAGATGAAGTATTTTCTGTTGTGTCTTTATATAGAACTTTTTTTTTGTGGTTACTTTATATGTTAAATTTTAAATTTTTTTGGTTATTATAGCAATGTTTGATATATTAGAACTATTAACAAATAGATAATAATGTAATAATAATAATAATAATAATAATAATAATAATAATAATAATAATAATAATAATAATAATAATAATAATAATAATAATAATAATAATAATAATAATGAAGAATAATAATAATAATAATAATAATAATACAATAGAATAATAATAATAAAATAATAATAATAATAAATGATAATAATAATACAATAATAATAATAATAATAATAATAATAATAATAATAATATTAATAATAATACAATAATAATAATAATAATAATATAATAGAATAATAATAATAATAATACACAATAATAATACATATAATATGATGGTATCAATAATACTAGTGGTCATTTTAGATCCTGAAAAGAAAGGTACAATATTGGTTGGTAATAAGGGTTCTGTTTACACAATATTAGTCATCATAATGGGCGGTTAATAATAATAATATTAATAATAATAATAACAATTAGGTTATTAAATCTTTAGATTTATTATATTAATATTATTGGTTTGTTAGTTAACAATGGCTGATATTAATACATGACACATATTACACAATAATAATAATAATAATAATAATAATAATAATAATAATATACGTCGTAATATTTCTTAGAATAATAATAATAATAATAATAATAATAATAATAATAATAATAATAATAATAATAATAATAATAATAATAATAATAATAATAACAATATTAATAATAAAAATAAAAAATAAATAAAGTTGAAAAAAAATTAAAGCAAAGTAATTTTAAAAATAAATAAAATTAAAAATAAATAAAACAAAATAATTAAAAATTAAAGCAAACTTAAACACAAATCATAAATGTAAAATGAATCATAAAATAAAAATAATAAGAGTTCTATATTGGGGACGTGGATGGCTTACTTAGTGGATAAAACGCCCGGTTACTGTTAACTCAGCAACGCGGAGTTCCAGTGTTCGAATCCCGCTGATGAAGAGTAAAATCTTCTGTGACTCATTCATAATAGTTTGGACATAGAAATGTCACTCTTTAACCTTTAGAGAACGAATTATCTTTGTATGATGTAATACAAGTGACGTGCAGGGATGTCAGCACCTCTAAGTATATCTAGTTTCAATCCTTTGCTTAAGCTCTATGAAATGTCCCCAGTCATCAAACCATCTGCATCATTACAACATGTAACCGGTTACGACATAGTAATGTCAAAACCTTTAGGTATACTAAGTTTCATCCCTTACGTAATCTCCAAGAAGTACCTCTTCATGTATCGAGCCGACTGTACCACTACATCTCATAACCTTGCCAACGACGATTTTATGCCAAGACCTCTAGGTATAATTTTATGAATGGTTAGCAAGAGCTGTCTGTCTGTCTACATGTTGTTTTATGAGTCTGTGTATGTGTG
This sequence comes from Trachelipus rathkii, assembly GCA_015478945.1. Lineage (NCBI taxonomy): Eukaryota > Metazoa > Arthropoda > Malacostraca > Isopoda > Trachelipodidae > Trachelipus > Trachelipus rathkii. Next base: position 16,872 of record JABUQX010022447.1, on the reverse strand, counting down.
TGTGTTCACGCGCGCGTGTGTGTGTGTGTAAATCATGAGTTATGAGTTAATATGATTTATTTATAGAACTGAAAACAAACCATGTGATGTTAATGTCGATGTACTTAGAGAAGAAAAAATATTTATCGTTGTCAGGTGAGACAATATATCAAGAGAGAGAGATGAGAGAGAGATATAATAGAGAGGGTGAGAGTGAGAGTATATATATGAGAGAGTATATGATAGATATATAGTATATATATATATATATGTTATAGTATGTTATGGTGATGTTATATAAAATGTTGTAATTCAAAAGCTGTATGTAGCAGAGTGAGGAAAATAAATTTTAACAACGTTCCACTTTAGTTTGGGATAATCTTGAACACCAATGAATAAGAAAAGGTTTGCACTTATGTTATAAAATGTTTCTTTAATAATAAAAACTTGTTTTCTTTTTCCGCTTTTTATCCAAACAACTTATTTATACTAAAGAAAAAGAGACCTGAATCAATAAATCAATAGATCAATAGATCATGGATGGAGTGGGATTTATGATTATCTTTAGGGTATGTAAAACACAACAATTTTAATAAAATATGGCTTAAATCAATAGATCAATAGATCACTAGATCAATAGATCATGGATGAGTAGGAGGGTGGAATGGGTTGATTTACTGATTTACTACTTTAGGGTATGTAAACATAACAATTTTAATAAAAATAGATCAATAGATCTAAAGATCAATAGATCAATAGATCAAAAGATCTAATAGATTTTTAGATCAATAGATTATGGATGGGTAGGAGGGTGGGTGGATGGTCAGTTTGATTTGCTGAATTGACAGATTTAATGCTACGGTATGTAAAACATAACACGTATAAATACAGGTAGGGCAAAGCAGGCATGGAGCATACAGGTTGCGTTGCAGTTATATATATATATATATGCTAAGGTTGGCATATATGAAATAGTATATAAATTCGATAAAATATCCTTGGAGAAAAAAAAATTTTTTTTTGTTGGCCAGTGTAATCAGTACGTAGGACGACTGACGGGACTCTGATCTGATCTCAAACGCTTTGACAAAATCACATATCTTTATTGTGATGTGTCATACTATTATTATGTTGATATGGGTACGTAATTAGGCCTAATGGTTGTTATGGAACCAACTGATAGGATAATGTATCTAGGCTTAACGAATCAAAGAACGATGGTTGATACCTGGTTGTGACGTCATATGAAAAAACACTTGTAAATATAGAAAATACATTTATGATCCTACGTGAAATATAGTAAAATGAACTGAAATGTATCGTCATAGCGGTTAAAAAATACTAAAAACAGGGCTCAGGAAAGTAGCTGAGATATAGAAAAGTGAGTCGGCGCGGCGAAAAAGACGGTGTGACGCGGTGCTGTGTGGTGCGGTGCGGTGCGGTGAGCCAGGGCCTTGTGGGTTAATCCAATCGCGTCGTTGACCCCGGAAAACGCTTCTACGGACCCGAAAACCCCATCACTGACGTAAAAAACGTCATAATATTGGTAGAAAAATATCAATGCTGCAAAATGTTGTAAATTTTGTTTCGCAAATTTGCAACATTGCATGCAGCATTCCAATAGGCTCCGCCTCCGGCCGATGTCGCACCTATACTACTTATGTCATGCCTTTATAGGAACTTGATTCCGAGTAGTAGCTTGAGCAAGAAGTGTCCTGTTTTCTAGTTAGCGCAGATGGGATATCACTTCACCCTCTATAGTTGGGACCGAGCTATGTAGGGAGCTCTTACCATAGGTGTTCCAGATGGGTCAAGGAAGAGGGACCAAACCTGATGGTAGGTCTTATGCACCGAATCACGAACGAATTATACATCTTACACCCTGTCAGCACAAATGACGTCGGTTGCGCCTCCCATTAGAATGGGTGCCAGCGGCGTTCATTTACCTCTCTGGGATAAACAATATTGATTGAAACTGTGGTGGAGGAAGAGGATTGAAAAATATCGAGCATTAATTTGAAAATTGAGGAGATAGGAAGAAGACTATAAGACCTCGTCTCTGACAAGGTTACATACTAGCGCTGAGGGCTAGAAGGACACACAAACCCCCTTAGTATTGGTTCTTATTATGTTACGTTTTAAGTTGTACGCTTTGACCATAACACCATAGTAACAGTCCCTGCCCTTTGCGAAAAATAAACACAAATGAGTTATTATTAAGATAAATAGGCATATCACTCATGAACATATGTTACCTGTTTACTAACAAAAATGCAGTAGGTATACAACTATATATTATACATATGAATGAGTTTCTCACTAAGGAAAATGTATCATTTTCATTGTCATGATTTTAATTAACATAAGAAAGAGAAGAAATTCGAAGAAATTAATAAGCCATATGTGCCTATCAACGATAGTCATATTCTAATTTTTTTCTTATTTCATGACCTAAAATAAGAAAACCTGAACAAACCTAATCTACCCTAACCGAATTCATCTTCAGCCAAATGTCTGGACACGATATTTTTCTTAGAAAACATTTTATATTATTTTAAATACACTGTCATTAATTAATTAACATTAGAAATAATAAATAATCAAAGAGCTATTTTTTTGAAAGGAAACTCATTTAACTTTATTGTTCCTCTCAACAATAACTAGTCCAGTTGACTAGTCCAATTTTTAAAACTTCTTGTGACAGCTGCCACATTTGGAATCATTGAAAATATATCAATTGTTAAAAGTATATTTTTATTACTGTTCAGGTGGGGCTTAATTAAGTGTGTGATTAATAGCAAATTGTATTCTTCATATATATTTTTAGCATTACCCTTTTGTAAGCGTATGTCTGTTTGTCGTTAGATAATAGCATTATGATCGTTTTATAGTCACTTTATTCAAACAGGTTTTAGATTTAAATAAGCACAAAATTTAAAAATACTCTACCAGTCTTTGAAAAACAAATTTTGTCCTACTCAAGTTTAAATTTGTAAATGAAAAACTATGAATTGCTCTAATTGGTCGACAACAAATTTTCAGGGGAGATATTGTTGTGTTTTCTTTATAGCATTTTTGACGCTCTTTTCAAATCTGCAATCAGATTTGCTGCAGCACGTAGGGTTTTATGATGAAGAAATTTTCATAATTTTACAGATTTTACTATTTCATATAAAGAAACCTTAGTTTTCCAACATTTTATTTAATTTATCTTGCACAGTTTTGATTATTTAGCAACATATTATTACTTACTTTTGTCATCGTACGTCTGGCAACATCATCACGTTCATTTTCAGATTTATGGCACCATGGGAATGGTCTTTACTCTTTAATTAATCTTTGTCTTCTGTAGCAGAAAGTTGTGTTTTGCTCTTATTATTTTGAATTTTCTCGGATCAAACAGCATGCCTCGACAATGTAAAAATAACCCAAACAAATTTTGCTTGTCTGTGGCTGTTTCACAACAACAACACAACAACGAACAATTACAACAGACCTTAAGAAAATATACAATATGTATTTTGGTTGTCCGTTGTACAGATTTGTTCATCTTGTTCAAACTGATTACGCGATTGGTTAAATAAAAAGCTTCAATGCCGTTTGCTATGTACCCATGATATGGAAGGGAAACCAAGAGACCATTATGAAAACTGTTATTTTTGTAGTGTGAAAATGTTTTTTTTCTAAAAAAAAAAAAAAATAACCTGATGCGGCACGTAGACCAGACCAATATATTAATTAATGCCTAGCTCCTACCCCTGATGATGGGCTTCTATCGCAGATGCATGATGGTGAAGAAGAATTGTAGGTGGCATTCCCGGACGGTAGATCTAGATAACACGACAAAAGAAATCCATTTTGAGACAAATCTATTTTCATGAACAGTTGAATGATCTTGTTAGAGACTTATCTCTATCGAAAGAGAAAGCAGAACTTCTCGCCTCAAGACTAAAGGAGAAAAATTTACTTGAGGAAAATGTTTGCATCAGTTACTACCGAAAGTGGAATTTTAACTTAGCAGCATACTTTACAGTAGATGGTCCTCTTTGTTATTGCCACGATATAGATGGATTATTCCTTGATTTGTCTCAGACGCATATAGCAACTGAGTGGCGTCTCTTTATAGATTCATCTCAAAGAAGCCTGAAAGCAGTTCATTTGCATAATGGTAATGTAAAGCCATCTATCCCCATATCTCATTCGATCCACCTCAAAGAGACATATGACAATATGGATATATTGCTTAAAGCAGTCAAATATCACAATTATCAATGAAATCTCTGCGGAGATCTGAAAGTTATAGGCATATTATTGGTAATGCAAGCTGGATTTACAAAATATTGTTGCTTTCTTTGTCTCTGGGACAATCGTGCTCCTAATGAACACTATGTTAAACGTGATTGGCCTCTAAGGACTGCATATGTCCCAGGAACAAGCAGTGTCCAGTCTGTTCCCTTGGTTGATCCTCCAAAAATCTTTCTACCACCACTCCACATTAAACTTGGTTTAATGAAGAATTTTGTTAAAGCAATGGTGAAAGTGAATTCACTATGGGTTCAGATACCTTTCCCAGAAATTTCCGAAATTAAGTACAGCAAAATTGGAGGAGGGAATTTTTGCTGGACCACAAATCAGGGAGGTTTTAAAAGACTTGGATTTTGAAAAGGCTCTTGGTCCTCTTGAATTGAAAGCGTGGCTTTCTTTCAAATGGATATGCAAAAACTTTCTTGGAAATAACAAGTCTTCTGAATGTAAAAGTGGTATTGAGAACCTTCTTGACACTTATAAAGAAATGGATTGTCGCATGTCTTTGAAAATGCATTTCCTTCATATCCATCTTCATTCCCAATGATCTTGGTTCAGTAAGCTACGAGCAAAGGGAGCGCTTCCATTAGGACATTAAGACTATGGAAACTCGATATCAAGGATTTTGGAACGAAGGCATGATGGCTGACCATGGTTGGTTGCTATATTAGCGAAAATCCAGACCATACTTATAAAAAAATCACAAAATCAATGCTTTTAAAGCTTTTTGTTTAGTAAATTTTAATTATGCAATAAGTTTATTTATATTCTTTATATAAATTCAATTAATTTTTGTAATATGAGTGTATAATGTATAATTAAATTCATGGAAATAAATTCTCTGCGTGAATTTTGAATATTTAAAACCTTACATTTTCAAAAAAGCACAAAATTAATATTTTATCTTTATTTCAAAAACTTTACGTGATAGAGAAAACCTTTAATCCAGATTTGGAATCAGCGTCAAAAATGCAATCAGAAAAGTGTAATTTGGTCAGTGATAAAAAAAAGTGTTATTTTTTGTCGACCAGTGATAATTTAACTCAGCTTTTGAATATGGCAACTGGATGGATAGTGGAGATGGCGGGAAGTTAAAATGACAGTGGGTAGACTAGCTTGACGAGTGAAATATCCCCTACCGAATCGAAATCTTAATCGGATATTCAAAATAACAGGAATCATATTCGGAGCAGGATTCGATTATTTTATTATCGATTGCTCAGCACTGAAAGATCTCCCCTAGACACATTTTTCCCTTCCACAATCACCACACACACGCACGCGCGCATACACAAACACACGCGCGCGCGCACACACACACACACACACATGTCCCCTTGACCTCATACTATCATATCCTCATTCTTCCTATTTAGATCTAATTAAAATCTATCAATTTTTACTTACCTTCAGTAAGTGGTGCACGAGGAAAAGGAGCATTCCCAATACCCAAGCCAGTAGGTTGGATCTAGAAAATAAATATGCAAGTATTTGAATTAATTGATTTATTATTATTATTATTATTATTATTATTATTATTATTATTATTATTATTATTATTATTATTATTATTATTATTATTATTATTATTATTATTATTATTATTATTATTATTATTATTATTATTATTATTATTATTATTACTAATTATTATTATTATTATTATTATTATTATTATTATTATTATTATTATTATTATTATTATTATTATTATTATTATTATTATTATTATTATTTTATTATTATTATTATTATTATTATTATTATTATTATTATTATTATTATTATTATTGCTGTTTATTATTATATTATTATTATTATTATTATTATTATTATTATTATTATTATTATTATTATTATTATTATTATTATTATTATTATTATTATTATTATTATTATTATTATTATTATTATTATTATTATTATTATTATTATTATTATTATTATTATTGTTATTATTATGATTATTATTATTATTATTATTATTATTATTATATTATTATTATTATTATTATTATTATTATTATTATTATTAATATTATTATTATTATTATTATTATTATTATTATTATGTATTATTAGTTAGATGGTAATTTCGATTGGAACTGTGCTCACCACCTCTAATTTTTGAGATATACTCATACATTTATCATTCTATATTAAAAAAAATAAACAAATACAAAAAGACGTAAATTGCAATCTTCTATTTTTTTCCACACATATCTGAAAACCCTGAAATGAAATGTGGTGCGTGGCCAATCAGTAAAGAGAAATATTTACGCAAGAAAGATGAAGAATAGTGCTAAGATAAAAACACAACCATTCTTTCTCTTTTGTATCCAGGCTTTATACACCTTTTTTGCCGATTTAGTCACGTAACCATGTTATTGGTTAGCATATATTATAGTTACATATTATTATTACATATATTAAGCGTTATATATATGAATATACATATATATATATTATATATATATATTATTGTTGGAAGAGTTATATATATACATGTTGCTATTAGCATATATATTATGTATATATGCTGCTAAGCATATAAATATATGGAAAACCAGTTATTGATACATTTAAACATAAAGGTAGTTGTTGTACATAGATGTGTATATATACATATATGTATATAGAGAAGAAGAAGGACATATAGTATATACAGGCGTTGTTATGTTGCTGCTGCTGCTATGTTGGCTGTTGCTGTTGTTGCTATATAAGGCATACAGCAGCATATATTGTTGTTGCTATGTAGTGTTATTATTATATATATGTATATATATATAAAAAGTATATATATATCTAAAAGGTATATTATATATATATATATATATATAATATATATATATATATATATATATATATATATATATGGTATATATATGTTTTCATTTTACCATCACCCAGGTGGATTTCTGCCCCGTCAGTTGGAACAACATTTTCTTCTGGCCTGGAATCCTTGATAATAGAACACTCTTGGTATTTAATTTCGGAACAATGGTTTTCGTGCTAGTCCGAGTTATATGGTATCAGGTAGGTTTTCACCCTCGGTGCGAAACTACTAGATCTTGTTCCATTTTGGCCTCGAAGCTAGTTCTCCTAGAACTCTCGAGAAGACCCTGGGCTTCTAGGTGTATAAGACTCCAAAACTAGTTCAGAGTTCTACAAAATCCTCGTCCCCCTAGAACTACGAGAAGAAGTCCTCATATGTTCCGACTGTCTCGAAAATCCATTCTTCTTATAATAGACAAATCTATCCTATACTCCACAAAATACTGCAGATACTATGGTATCATTGTTAGAGTCGAAATTATTCTTACTCTATTAAAAATTAGCGAAAAGAACTAACTTGGATATTTTGCTCCTCCTCAAATGAAAGCAAAATTATCATTTTATATATTTTCAGTGTATCGAAAGAACTTGATAAAGAAGCTCTTTGTTGTTCTTCTCTTCATTTACATTTAGAAATATAAATTTTCTTTGATTGTCGATTTGATTAAATTTTAAATTTCATAGAAATGCTAAAATATTTTCTTTAGAGTTCTATAATTATTTCTAGTTCATTCCAGTGGAAATACAAGTCACAATACTATGTCTTCACTAGCTCTGCCCACTGCGACGAAAAACTAGCAGCATACAAACAAAGCGACTCTTTCAATTCTTCGGTTCTTTCCGGGATAATTCTCATTCTTATCCTCCCTGTGCTTTTGTCAACAAACACGTCCATCTGCGACGAGTTATATATAGTATATGTTGTTATATAGAGTAGTTATTGTTAAGTTATATATTGGTTGTTATAATAGTATATATATATATATATATATATATATATATATATATATATATATATATATTGTTAAGTTATATATATATATATATATATATATAAGGATGAAAAGTAGCACTGATACTAAAATTTTAAAAAATTTAACTATGTATATATAATGGGGGCCAGGCCTTTGAGTACTCAACAATTATGATGAGAAACCGGGTGCTTTAAAAACTACGCTTGAAGCGTTCTTTGGAACGTATTATACGGCTTAGTGATAAAGCGCCTGGTTACAGTTAACTCAGCAACGCGGAAGTTCCCAGGTTCGAATTCGCTGATGAAGAGTAAAAATTTTCTGTGACTCAATTCATTTAAAATGGTGATTTTAACTCATCCGCATCCAGCATCCGCGGATAGTGAAAATCACCATCCGCCACCTATAATATATATATATATATATTGTTATTAAGGTTGCTAAGGTTACAGCAAGGTTAAGGTGGCGTTATTATTAAGGCTACAGCAGTGAAGAAGAAGCAGTGCGCAGTTGCGCATGTTGTTGTTAGTGCGCGGTATATATATGCTATATAGCATGTATTGCTACAGTATACGCGTTGCTGCTGCGCATAGGTGTTAGCATATATATATATATTATTGCTATAGCAGTATAGCATATTTTTGCTATATATATATACACATATTATTGTTATTATATATGTTATATACATACATATATATATATTATTGCATGACCGGCATAATGGGTCACTGCATTATTACATATATTATGTTATATGTTGTTAAGTTATATATACATATATATTATTATATATGCTATATACATATATATGTTATGCTGTTATTGTTTGCATAGAGTAAGAGTTTAGTTATTATACATATGTATGATTATGTATATTATTATTATATATACTTATTTTACATATATATACATATATATAAGAGTTAGTTAGTTATTATTATTGGTTATTATTATTATTACATATAGCATACTCATATTTTCCCTTTATATTATTGGCCCTGTTTTGGTCATTTGTGGATGCTATCTATATGTTACTAAGGTTATTATACATAGCTGGTGTTACATATTACTAAGGCATATATATATTTATTTATATATATATATATATATATATAGCAGTGAGATATATATATATATATATATATATATATATATATATATATATATATATATATATATAGTTAGTTAGTTAGTTAGTTAGATAGAGAGAGATTATTCTTATATGTATCTTTGGTGAAGTTTTATTAATAATGAAAAAGTAAAATTTACCCTATAAAAGAGAAAATAACTTATTCAATATTTATTTTGTGAAGTTCAATAAATTTTTAGTTCTTTACTGTTTTATTTTTTTTATTTTAAGTTTTTTTTTAACAATTTTATCTAGTCAATAAGATTTATAACTATAAAATTATATCTGTATCCCTCCCTGATATATGCCAAGCCTACTCGCGCGCAGTGCGCATTTGAGCGAGCGCTTTCTTTGGCGAGCGGTCTGCCATGCATCCACGCCAGCCTGCCGCATCTACGCTATGGTAGTTTTTCGCTTTATTAAAGCATAAAATTGTCTTAAAGAAAATTTACTAAATACAAAATAAAAATAATAATAAAAAAAAAAAAAAAATCATTTAAAATATATATATATATATATATATATATATATATATATATATATATATATATATATATATATATATATATATATATATATATATATATATATAAAGGTATATATATATAAATATTGGGTGGTCGTTATTCTGTGCTTTTGATTTTTGCTGACGCTACCAGCTTGTTCTCCTGGGACCTCGAAAAAATGAAAATGTAAACATGCATGGAAAAAGAAATTTTATTTGTTTTATGGCATAATATGTTGTAATTGTTGTATATACTATAACATTATAACATATTGCATGAACGTTTTAGATGAAAAGAAAATGAATATAATAACAATAACGTTGACATTTCCAAATAATGCGAATATCGCATGTATACGCTAAAAAGTTTGGTGCTTTGATAATGTGTCCTTTGTGCAACCTGGAAACCTTTTGCGGTATTGACGTACAATCTCCATAACATACTGTTTCTGTTGCTCATTTGTCGTAAGTAATTTATTATATTCCTCCATAAGTTTGACTCCTCTCTCTGCCGAGTCATTTACAACGGACAGTTTATTCACTAATTTTAGACATTCTATATAACTTTCATTTTTATGCCACAGCGACGGTTCTGTCTTAAGAAAATCATCATTCATATCGAATTTAGTGAAAAACGCCTTAATTTTGGTTGAAACATATTGCTCAAGGCCGTTCTTAATAATTTCTGGGATGTTATCGATTGTAATGTGTATTCGCTTCTTATTCAAAGCATCGACCATTTTCCTTTTCGTAACACATGACAAATGTGGATCGAATAAAGCTAAGGCCACTGCCTCAGGGTTTAAATACCATAAATGGTTGCTTAGTTTTTTTTAAAGCAACGCGAGATATATTAGGGTCTATCCCCTGATAGTCGTAGAGTTTAGAAAGACATGTGTAATCCATATAAGGTGTCTTTGCAGCAGATGTCGCACTAAACCATGCTTCGACATATACAGTAACAAGGAAAATGCAAATATCACTTATTGCTTTTTCCTCTTTCGGTGCTAATGCAAATTCAGTACGAAACATAAAGATTTTCAAACAATAAAATTCATGCAGATCTACAAAGAAAGGAAACGTATCCCATGAGATGGTGATTCTCCTAGGAAAATTGCCGTTAATTCTACAAATTCTCTGTAATCATCCCTAGGCTGCTGTTCCCTCAATGTACCTCTAACAAAATCAAGTATTCGGGATATTTCGCCTTCATTCAAGTAACTCTTTACCTTTACGTTGTCAATTCCTGACCGGTAATTATGAACGTCAATTCCAGACCAAGCACTTTGAAATCTTTAAAAAAAAGTAATACATCTGGACCTGTGGTTGTACCCATCTTTTCCTCGAAAACACTTCTAAGAATGATTTCATAAATATGATGTCTACAAAGCAGGTACAAAAGGTTTCTATCCAAACATTGTTCTATCAGAACGCAGGCTCCTCTAACACCTCCAGTATTCGTTGTTGTAGTATCGAAGCTAAGTGCTTTTACAAACGTATGGAGACCCCATTCGGCAATCACTTCACATACCGCAGATGCCTGATCCTTTCCCGTACCAGATTGTAAGATAGGCACGGCAAGGAGTTTTTCGGTTTTTCCATTCGGAAGAATCACAGGAAATCTATGGACCGTCTCTGTACCAGTCAACGATGGAACTAATTTCCCGTCCCAATGCAAGACGGTGGCTTGCAACGTGGTATCCCTGAAATGTTTCTTAATTTCCATTGCGCGTTCTTCCCGTATTTGTTTTCTAAAATTGCGAATGGATGTTCAATTAATGACATAAGCATCAGAAGTATGACCCAATGCCTCAGTTTTAGCTATCAGAATATGAACCGCATCCCTTTCACTGATTTTACATGTATCTAAAGCTGCGGTCAGTTTAAACGTCTTAAGTTTCTGGTGTCCTCTCTTCCTTTATTCCGCCTTCTTCTCTGAGAGGTGCAAATCTTGTGATATAGGACGTTTAGTCGCACTGATATCTGTAGATGTTCCAGCGACAGGTTCCATATCGGTATCAGACCCAAAACCGCTGTTAGAGGATGACAACGACATCAATTCCACACTTCTCTGTGTAAAGAAAAGCAATATAATTTGACTCCTGAACCTAACCGATCAACCTACTGGCCTAGCAACACAAGGAATAATACTCAATTCTTTGTATAATAAGCAGGGTTGACATGGTGCTTATTTACAATAGAAGCATAAAATATTATTATTTCACTAGAAGCACTATAAAATTATTAAAATATTTATTACTTTTATCATAAATCTAATATATATAATATATCATTAGGTTACTTAACGTATTATGCATTGTTTAAATACAAAATTTTAAAACAAAATTTAAACAATCAGGATATAAACAATAATATTGTAATTTTGATTAAAATCTAAAACGATAAAAAAACAATAACCAATATAATATTTAATTTTGCTAACCTTTCTCTTCAATTTCGCGATTGCTTCGCTCTTTTCTCTTCAAGATTCTTTCTTCTTGGTCTGCAGCTCTTTGTTCCCTTTCAAGTGGTTCGTAATCGATCCCGTTAATGAATCCTGGCCCTCCTTACTTCCTCTGATTAATCAAAAACTGTTTATCCTCTTCAATAGTAATCATACTTAATGCGTTTGCATGTGCAATGTTGAAAAGATCATCGAGTTTCGATACAAATTCCGCTTCCTTTGTCTTATGAGCCTCTGATGTTCTTGTAGCATGTTTTTGTAGAGTCCGCAATTCGTTGCACAAAGCCTCTACTTTCTTGATGCAATTTTTTATATCCTATGTTGGGATTCGAGCTTTATCCCAAAATATCGTAACCTCCTGCAATGCTAGCCTTGCACTATCACGCAACTTTAATTTTATCACGCGCAGATTGAAAAATAACACATATAACACTTGTTTATTTGACGGCAATTTACATCCAGATATATCATGGGAGCAATAATCAAGTAGATATATTTTCTCCCGTAACCTTGAAGCATACATTGTGTTTAGAAAGTATATACGTTCTTCTCACATGTAACGAAAGAAAACTGGTATAACCTGCTGGATTCGATGTGAGCCACCCAATTCTTTGATTGGCTGACTTTTCTGACGTCACTTTTATGACTCGAGGCAGTTATTTTATATTTCTTTGAAGTACCTTTTGTAGTATTATTTCATATAATTCATCCCACACATGGAAAATGTTTTAATTTGGGCTTTTTTACCCGAATTTGCCTCATGTACATAAATATCAGGGACCCAGGGGCACCCTTTTCCCATATCAAAATCATCTGAAACGACACACAGAATTATTTTCTCATAAAATGGAAACAATCTGTAGGGTAGCTTAAAAGGTTTCACCAAGAGTAAATCACGACCATCCTAATATAGCAGCAGCAGGAGCAGAGCAGTTACAGGCTATGTTAAGCAGGCAGTTATTTGTTATATAGCATATATATGTTATATATATATATATATAGTAGCAGCAGTTATATATATATATGTTATATTAAGGCTAAGTTATATGCTATATATATATATATATACATATGGTTGTAAATTCACACTTAATCATAAAAAGATCGTCAATTTGAAATTATAATGCTTCACCTTCTTAAAAATAAATTGAGATATATATTTACTATAGATTTTAAAATTTAAACTAAATTGTAAAAATTTAACCTAAAATTCTATGAGTTAAAGAAAACGTAAGGCTTAAAGAAGTAAGAGAGCAAAGGTTGAGTTAGTATATAGGTAAGTATATGTGATGTTGGTTATATATATATATATAGTATATATATATATATATATATATATATATATGTATGTATATATATATATATATATGGTGAAATCCAGTTTAAAACCACAAATATCCGCGCGTTGAGATCGCTTGTACGACAAGTTGTTTCGAACGAAACGTAAACTCTGGCAACAAATTGACACAAAACATTATATATACATATATATAGTTATATATATATATATAGTATATATATATATATATATATATTAAGTTATTATATGATATATATATATATATAAGTATATATATATATTATTACATATATATATATATTTAATTAAATTTGTTAGGTTAGGTTAGGTTGTGTTGTGGTTAGGTTAGGCTAGGCTGTAGTTAGGTTAGCTAGGTTAGGTTAGGTTGCCAAGCTATTAGGTTTGGTTGTGGGTTAGTTAGGTTGTGTTAGGTTTAGTTTGTGGGATGGGTTAGGTTAGGTTAAGCTAGGTTAGTTAGGCGTTAGGATAGGTTAGTTTAGGTTAGGTTAGGTTAGCCATTAGGCTGTGGGCAGTTTAGGTTAGGCTAGGGTTAGGCTTAGGTTAGGTTGAAAGAGATATATAGTGAGATATATATATATATATATATATATATATATTATGTATATATTATTGTTGTTGTTATATATATTAGTATATATATATATATATATATATATATATATATATATATATATATATTTTTTTTTTTTTTATATCTCTATATAAAAAAATAAAACATAAATAAATATGAAAATATTTCATTCCATAACATCGTATTTTAAAATAAAAGACGACATATCTCAACGCTCGCAGAATTGACACTGATTTATCATAGTAGCGCAAAATAAGAATCCCGTGCATTACACCTGGCCAGACGTATGTTTTCCAATAAAAAATTTTAAATTAATTATTTAATTAATTAAATCAAATTTTTATAAAATTGAAATAAGTTTTTCCTATTCGACCCGCCATCCTTTACACATTTTTGTTTAAATAAAATTAAATCAAAAACTTTTTTTTCATACAAATTTCATTTTAAACTGGGATTTCCTATATATATATATATATATATATATATATATAGCAGAAAGAGTATATATATATATAAAGAAGTTATATATATATGTATATATATATATATGTATATATATATATATATAGTATTGTTGCTATACATATGCATATATAACTTCAAAAAGCGCAAATATGAGGTGACAGAGAATTATCTGAAAGTATGACACTTTACATGAAAACAATTACATATTTGAAATCGGCGTATAAAGCTTATTGCCAGAATGTGAAAAAAAAAAATTGTAAAAGTTGATACGAAAAAATACATATTTGGAATCAGCGTACAAAGCTTATTATATATAAGTCGTTTTATGATTTAAAACTAACGAATGCCCTAGAGTAGACCGTACAGATACGAGGAGTCGGGGAATCCTCGGCCTCCTCTGTAGGACAACGGGGATTTCTCTCAAATTATCGTGCTCGAGCCCCTAATGGAAATATGTTTCCTTGAACTTCAATTTTAGGGGGTCGGCCGATGAGGGAGAGAGGGGGAGAGACGAAACTTTACATATAATAAGCTTTATACGCTGATTCAAATATGTAATTGGTTTTTGTAAGTGTCGTACTTTTTTTTTTTTTTTTGGGTAATAAGCTTTATACGGTGATTCCAAATATGTATCTGGTTTTCCCAGTAAGTGTCATACTTTTCGATAATTCTCCTGGCCCTTCTTGAATTGTTCTTAAAAATATTATTAAACGATAAATTAATAAGGTACCAAAATCGTACAAAATATTTTGTTAATACCCTTACCTGGCCATATATATATAAGGGTATAAGATATAGAGGGTAAGGGAGGTATAAAGATAAGGGAGCGTTGAGCAGGTAGTGTATATAGTATATATATATATAGTAGTATGATATACATATATATATATATATATATACAAGGTTATATATATCAGGGCGCAGCCAGGGGGGGCCGAGGCTGCAGCCCCGAGCCTCTGACTGTGCAATTTTTCAGCAGAAAACAAACTACAGGCAGGAGCAGGGTGGTAGGTGGGTGGCGGGCAGCAGCAGCAGTACAGGTGGTAGCAGCAGCAGGCAGCAGCAAGGTTGTTGTTGGTATATGGCATATATATATATAAGTAGTAAGTACAGTAATATATGCTAGCATATAAGTTGGTTGAAAGGAACATATTATTATGTATATTATTATATATTAAGGTTGCTATTATTATATATATATATATATATATATATATATATATATACATATATATATATTATATATATATATTATTATTATTATATTATATATTATATTATATTATTATTATTAAAGAAGAGTTGTACAATATTATGCTATAAAGATATTATTATAGTTATTGGCTATTACATACAGCTAGCTATTATTAGATAGTAAGGTTGTTGTTATTACATGCATATACATATATATTGCTGGTTGTTATTATTACTTAAGTTGCTGTTAGTATACAGCATATTGCTGAGCAGCAGAAGTATAGTTAGCATATATATATTATATATTATATATGTTATATATATACATATTATGCTGCTGTACAAGGGAAGTTGTTGCCATTAGTTATTATTGTTGCGCAGCTATTACAGCATAGTTGTTGGCTGGGTTGTTAGAGCAGCTAGCTAGTTATATATATATATTATATGTTATTATTATATATAGTTATATATATATATATTACATATTATTATATTATATATATAAATTATATTATATAAATATATATATATACATATATAATATATTATTATTGTTGTTGTTATAATTATTATTATTATGTATAGTGTATATTTGTTATATATATTACATATATATATATATATATATATATATACAAATATATATATAAATTATATATATTATTATTAGTATATATTATACATATATATTATATTATATTATATATATATATATATATATATATATATATATATATACATATATATATATTATTATTATATATATATATATTATTATTATATATATTGGTATTACTTCATATACTGAAGGTTAAATATATATGATATAGTATGGCATATGCTAAGGTTATTGGCTACTATATGTTATAGTTATGTTGCTGTTACATATATATATATTAAGCAGTTGTTGCTATATATAGTATAAATAAGTATATATAAGAAGGTTACAGTACAGCAGCAAGGGCTATGGTTGTTGTTAAGGTTGCTACAAGGCGTTGTTATTATTGCTAAGGTTATATATATATATGTTGCTGCTAAGGTTGTTATGATATAGTTATAGTATATATATATATATATATAAATATATATATATTAAAGTTATATATATATATATATATATATTATATGGT
>JABUQX010022446.1:42500-72834 GCA_015478945.1 Trachelipus rathkii | reverse complement strand
AGAGAGAAGATATATAGATAGAGTATTAATAGATAAGGCTAGGATTGGAATAATATAAATTTGTTCAACTCAAGGAAGAGACCGATAGAAAACCGTCCAGAAATGAAGATTAAGTAAATATTATATTATGAAGAGGTTGTTTATGTGGAGAACTTTAGCAAAACGTAGATGATATTGGAATAGTTATTTTTATAAGAATTATTACGAATTTCACAATATGTTTTAAGAATCGTCGATACTTGAACTAGTAATAGTCAATAGTATCATTAATACGTATAAATATTATCCATTAAGTGTAGTACTTTCTTATTGTGTCAATGAATTAGAATACAAGTATTAAAGATTAATAAGAAGAAGATAGTTAAATAATAATCTTAATATATATAGGATGATATAAAAGGGAGCCCAATTGATTTATATGGAGTTAAAAAGAAGTATGAAGTATGTCGATATATAATCTATTACCCGAGTGAGAGAGATGAAATATTAAATTATAATATATGAGTGGTAAATTAGTTTAGTTCATGTTTTTTTTAATTTAATATATAGTTAAACATAAAATCATTTAATATTAAGAAAAGTAGGAATATATATAGTTAATGGTAGATAAGACAGTAACCCTTAGTCAGAAACATTAAATACTGTAATTAACTACCATTAATTTTTATCACCAAATAAATAAGAAGAAAGTTGCCAGTACAATAATCAACAACAGAGCTACTGACATTTTAGTGAGTGAGGGTGTGATTATAATAAGGAAACTTATAGACAATTATAGTATAAAGCAAAAGTGAAGAGGAATACGAGAGCTTGATCAAAGTAAGTTGACAGTCAATGAAACCGACCGCCTTTTTGAAAGCTTGAGCTACAATACATATAAATTCAAGCTAATCTGATACAAGTAAATATACTATCTTTCTGTAATGTTAGTTCAATAGTAGTTAACTAAACACAATACCTAAACATATCCAAATCTAATTTATCCAATACCCTTATATATGTATAGAGTATATTATAATTATATTAAGTTCCTTAAGTAAAGAGAAGATAATCATACCTATTAATATCTCTATATATACTTATAGTATTAACTATGAGGATTACTATAAAATAGATATACATTGCCTACTAAGTAGAAATCCCTCTATTAATATGATGATATATATTAGGTGTCTATTATATAAGTTTAAATATTATATCTAATTATATATTAGAATATGGTCATTATGTATCGTTATTATTAAAATTTCCATTATTACACGTATAAGTATAATAATCATTCCTATATATTATTACAATTATTATATAGTTATCATATAGATATTATATAATTATACGAGACTTTACGACATCATTATATTATATATATCTATATATATATATATACTATATATATATATATGTATAAGTATATATTAGATTATTAATGGATATAAAATGATTAAAGTGAACCCGCAATTTTCAAGAGCGAGAATGCCTTACTTTATGAAAAGGAAAGGTATTTAATTAAGGGATTTCAGTTATGCTGTTAAGATAATCTATGAGCATGCAGTTTTATTACAAAAACATTCAACACACTTTAATCAGGGTGTAAACCCAGAGAAATTTATGGATAGAGATTTCATTAGCTTGGAATTAATCATCGCTAGGATATGTACTATAAATCTAGAACTCATTAAGATTAATAAGTAAGAAATGACAAATCGAAAAAGAGTATATACCATAAATACACATATATATGAGAGAGCTATTCGTTTTGATAATCAGCGATGTCGGCGCGACACCGTCTATCACTAGAACAAACATATGACAGTACAGTATATGCGACCAAAAGTTGGAAAGTATAAGGAATACAGCGTTCGATCGGCGCTGAGGTCGCGTGCGAGATCTAACCAACGTAACCCATTATTATTCATTACCCAACCAAGACACGAGAGAGCGGAGAGCTAATGATTTTAGGTACAATATTGAGAATTTAACGGCAATTGATTGACTTAAGCCATCGAAAATAGAATGAACTAGGAATGATATCGGTTCGTGAATCACATGTAAAGAGGCTTGCATGTTCTTCTTACAGTGGACAGATAGGTAGGACTATTGAAGCTATTAATGATGAATGGATTATTGATAGATGTAATGAAAGATCTGCGATGCATTTGAGATTACATGATGATGATTAGATTGATGGAATGAATTGAAATTACGATTGATCTATCGATGATTAAGATAGATCGATATGACTGATGATGATGATGTAATGATATGATAATATATAATAATATGTCTAGTATATAATTATATATTGATTATTATTTCTATATATATATATATAAGATAGTATAATATATATATTAAGTATATATATATCTATAATTAATATGATATATATCTTATATTATTAAATCTATAGATAATATTATATACTTCTCATTATATATATATAATTATTTTAGTTGTATACTACATACATGGTAACGGGGTGAGAGGAATTACCGATCTTTAGACCTTCACAAATATATATTATTGATTCTTATTAGTAGTATGAGACCCGAATGAATGATGCATATTGTAACATAGACCTGAATAAGGTAACCAAGCGTTTTTTCGACCCATTGTATGCAAAGAATATGACGCGCACACTCGATGACGTCGCCTTTATATGACCATAAGAGATGAGATACGAACGATGAAAATTTATTGAACAAGTATCAAATTATTTCACCTATATATGTTCGTTATACCTACATCTTCACATCCTCTTATCATATCTTTCGTCTCTATTTATCCAATGACTTATTTAGAACACTCTGTAATTCCCTCTCATGTATTCTTATTATATATGCATTTTAGAGTTTAATAAATGGACGATTTACGAATTTTTAAACTCGATAATTGACATTTCTTCATCTACATAAAAATAGTCGCTGATTCTTCTTTTGATTAATAATAACTCAATTTCAAAATTAAATTTCAGTGTATTTCACTTTAATAGAATAACCTTCCTCCTCTGTCGCTGTATGTAAATTTATTAGTTGTGAAAGCTAATAGAAACATATGCTTCATAATATATTAATTAACTATATATTAATATATAATATCTATATATATATATATATATATATATATAATTACATATTATACATTTAATATATATTATTTCTATTATTATATTAATATACATTATATACTATCTATATCATTTATCACATTATTATTAAATCATCACAATATATATTAATATATATATATATAAATTATCAGTATAATATTATCATAATTAATATTAATATATCATTAATTAATATATAATATTATATATATCATACATGGTTTTTTTATTTCATATATATTATATATATATCTTTATATATAGTTAATATGAAGATATTATAATATTATATATCTTAAGTAACTTTTATGTATAATATAACTATTATATTATACAATATATAATATATATTATATTTATAATATAATTACATATATATATATATATATTATGTATATATATATAATATCATATTAAGTATTATTAATATATATCATATCATATACTCAGTATAAATATATATATATCCCATAAGGGCGCTAGGCTCAAAAGGCTTACAGAGAGAAGCATCAGGAGGCCGCGGCCTCCTCATATATAAATATATAAATATAAATAAATCAGTCTAAATAAAATAAAAGCAACTAATGTACTAAAAAAAATTCAAATTTTCCGTTCCTCCTATAATAAAATAATGCTTTAAACTTGAATCCTAAAGTAAAAACGCTAAATTTATTAACATTAAATATATTATATTCTTATTTTTATCTTTCCTGAAAACATAATTTTTCTATGATAATCACTTGAACTGGAGGCCTTCGATTTGTGCCTATTTAATATCTAATAATAAACACTGAAGGTTTTGTCTTATCGGCATTATCGTAAAAAGTAAAACCTGTACTATTGCTAATGATTTTGTCTCCTTTAGATGGTAAATTTTCCAAAAAATCGCCCTATCCTGGCAAAAATTCATAAAATATAACTGTCTCTCAATAATATTAGGCAACTCTACTCATTATTAAGAGTTAGATATAATCTCATGCTGATTCTTGTCAAATTACAATCAATTAAATATCATTGAAAACAAAACTAAAAAACAACTTAATATTTTTTTTAAATTAAATAATAAACTTATATATCATATATATATATAGTATAGTATCATATATATATATATATATATATCATTCTATATAATATATTAAAATATATTATATAATATCTATAATATATAATAATAAATAACTATATATATATTTCAATATATATATTAATATTAATAATATATTAATATTATAGATAATATATATATAAATATATCTATAGTTATGATATTAATATATATATACTTAGTATATATATATATATATAGTATATATTAAATTGAGAGAGAGAGAGAGAGAGATGAGAGAAAGTATTAAGATGAGAGAGAGAGAGTTATATCACTCCATATAATCTTCTTCCTATTAGATTTCAATATGTATGATTATCTGACTACGATAAATATTTTTTTGTTTCTTTTCTATTTTGGTGCCAATAATATTACTTATACTATTGCCATCTGTAAATAAATTTCCATATTTTCTAATAATCTAGCTCGTATGATAGCGTAGGGATTCTCCTAAGTAATTATAAGAACATACTGTAGTGTGTTATGTCGGTGTTTTTTAATGTTTCTTTTTGCATAAATTTGTAAAATAGGTAATAATAAATTTTTTATATATATGTGATTAAAGAATTGTATAAATATCTGAAGTTTCTTTTATTAACCATTTCCGTTTTCTTTAACAAGTGAAGCAGAAAATAAAATCCTAAATGTTTAAATACAAGTTTAAACGACGAAAATACTCAAATACATTTAATTCCTATTAGATAAAACTAAATCCAAAATGTTTGAAGAGAGTGGTGGTAATGTAATAGCGCTTTAATTGGTTAATGTAGTGATATGCCGTAGAAAAAATGAGTGGTTTATATTGCTGGACCATTTTTTATTAGCTTAGTGAATAAAAAAGACTGAGTTTTGGTGTGATAAAAGCTGGATTTCGAGAGTTGGAAAAACTATCAAGAAGCTTGGAATAAGACATAGGGTGTATTCCCAAAGTAAACATCTAATAGAAATGGATTATTAAACACTCAAGATAATAAGGGAAGTACAATTTTACACTGTGAGTTAGACAAAAAATGTTTAAAGTGCTTTCTTTCATTTAAAGAAATTAACAAAGCTATTCCAAACAAAGATGGAGAAGTACCACTTCATTTAGCAGCTGGAAGAGGGGACAACGAAAGTTGTAAGCTTTAATTATTTATAGGTAAACAAGGCTCTGCATTATTACGTATGGTCATATAGACGGATGTGTTCTATATTATTTCCTTCACGCATGGAAGCCCGCTTCACTAGAGAAAATTTAATATTATGAGATTTATTATAAGAGAGCGTGAAACAGTACTAATTGCAACTCACTCGAATTCTATTACATTGGAGGATAAAATTGGTGGATTATAACATTACTATCCAGTCTGTTATAGATAGAGAAAGACTAAATATTGTCACACGGAATGAATAAACTCACGCGCAGCTTGCACTTGTATAAGTAGCTATGCTTTATATGCTAAGAAAAGGAATTGTTAACAAATATAATGAGTTAACTCTAATTCTTTTCAATTTACAAGTTTAGAATGAATCGAAACCGACACAGCACAAAAATAAAAAATAATATACAATGTTCTTTTCAGTTGAGTTGGTGGGTACTTTACACACAGTTGCATGTCATTTTCATATATAAAAACTATTATATATTTAATTTATAGTTATAAATAATATCTATATAATATATATATATAATATATAGATATATTTATTAATATATATAAATTCAAGTTTATATTGATTTATTCTAATATTATATTTATACTTAATATAAATATGTCTAAGCTTTATAATATATATATATAATATACTAATCATAAATATTTATACAATGTATTAAGATAAGGCGTAATACCAGGGGGGGGGGTCCATAGTGTGAGTATACATTAAAAAAAATGTAAAGAATCTTGTTTTATCTTATATATTTAATCTTACTCTAATTACTTGCTCTACTTAATATCTCTATAATTAATCGTAGAACTAGCCTACTATCTTAATAATTAACAATAGTTATTATGACTATTATAACTATTTCGCTAATAGTTTGATCGCATAGGTAACAATTACTAATTATACTATAACTAATAAATATAATAATAATAAATAAATATCAATAATAATAATCATAATTAATAATACTAATATATATAAATTATAATAAAATATAATAATAATAATAATATTTATATATAATAATCTATATATAATAATTAATATATATATAATTATAAAATTAAATAATTAATAATTAAACTATTATAAATATATACTATAATATATATTATATAATAAATACATATTATAAAATTATACTAAATATATATATATTAATAATATATATATAATGATAATTAATAATATAATATATTATAAATAATATATATATGCATAAAAAAAGTAATATTATTGAAAAGGGCTCTGCCCAGATTAGATGTGGATAGTAGAAACAATCCTATGTAAAAGAAACTAATAAAATAAAGTAAATTATATATATAATAGATATAACTAATTAAAATATCATTAATAATTAAATTAAAAATAATATAAATAATCTATAATAAATAATAAATTCAATAAATAATAATATAATATAATCGTAATAATTAAAATATTAATTACATTATATAATAATAATAAATAATAAATTAACAATAATTATTAATTAAATTTTATAATTAAGTTAATTTATTTTTAATTAATATATATTATAAATATAATAATTAATTACATAATATATATATATTATCTACAATAATAATATATAATACTCATAATATAATAATACAGTATATAACATAATAGCAGATTCCTCTAAGAAGAGCCACAATCCTATATCCTCAAACTACACATTAGCTAACAATGGAAAAGAAATATACATTGTTTAGTACCCTTAGTAAATAGATTATTTATAATATGATGTACAGAGATAATAAATGGTCTTTTTTTCAAAGACCAAAATATCAATAAACAACATGAAAAAAAATAAACAATTAATCAACACTATCTATAAAATTAGGCTATTTTTTTGGAGAGAGGATGTGCCCTGGGAAAACACTTAGTATACATTTAATATTAATAACGACAATAATTATTTGTAAAGGTAATATTCACGGCAATGTAAGGGGGCATCCGTGAGCTGCCTGGCGAAATCAAGCAGGGGAGGAAGACGTAATTTCCATACTCCCGTTAGGGAGGGGACGTCGCGTATGAGATAAACCGCCCCGCGACACCCAAAAACCAAAAGAAGCATGGGAGTTTTCCAGAGGAGATACTCCTCCCCGGAACGGGATGACAGTGAGGAATTAAGATGCCTATAACCACTGCTAAGTTTCCTACGAATAAGGCCCGCAGAAGAACCTCATGACTCACTCCAATTACCTAATCTGGAGGATATTAAGTTATATTTAAATAATAATTAAAAAAACATTACTGAAAACTTATATAAACTATATATAATAATAAATAAAATATATTAATGAAATGTCTATTTTATTTTAACGAGTAACCCTTAAAAGGGCATATACTTAATAACGGTATACTAATCATAATAATAATCTAAATATATATTATTAACAATATAATTTTAAATATTTATTTTTATTTATTAATTATTATACATTAAATATTAAAAATAACTTTAAAGATAAATAAATTATTAATAAAACTCAATAAAAGATATCCAAAAATGTATTCCTTAATTCCTCTGTAGCTATTTTAAGCAGTCTCTTTGAGATAGGCTAATATGTGTATGTTTTTTGTCTCTTATTTCGTTTTTTATAAGAATTATAGAATCTTCTAGTTTCCTTGTTGTTTACACTTTCATACTCGCTCCGCCGTAGAGAAGTTGATAATTCCCAGCAGTTGGTGGCGCCACAAGAATAGTATATTACCTATTACGTTAGGCTATTCTCTGACGAACACCGATTTTTTGTGGAGATGATGATTGTGGTTCTACTTAGATGTCTGGAGTAATATAGTATATATACCGGCCGTTAACAGTTCGATATTCACTAGTTTAAGTTACCCCCCTACACTACCCCCGATTTTCACAAATTTGAAATGTGCGGATATATACAAGACACGATATTAAATACGTATGATTTTATTAATTATAAAATAAATATATATATATTATAATTAATAAATTAGAATAATATAATAATATAAATATATAACTAATAATAATTAATAATAATTAATATATAATAATAATATAATAATATATAATAATAATACATAATCATTATATATAATAATAATTTATATAAATATTAATAATTAATAATTACTCAGTTAAAATTAAAATAATAATAAGAAAATGAAAATCATGATCGGATAATAACATTAATTGTACCTTAATAAATAAATTAATAATAATAAGTAATAAATAAAAAATATATCTATTTATTAATAGTTAGAAATTAATTATTAAACTCAATTTTACAAGTTATAATTATTATTGAAATTGTGACACTAATTCCCGCCATGTTTTTCCAGAGATTCATTCATTAATGAAATCCAGACTTAACTTAGTTATAATATCATATAAAATAAATAATTAATAATAATAATATAATAATAAAAATAATAATAATAATAATTAAAATGAATTAATTAAATAATTAATTAACTAATAATAATTAATGTATTATAAATAATATATAATTTATAATATATAATAATAAATAGGTTTTTTATATATTATTATAATATAGAAATATACTCGTAATATACTAATTAATAATAATATTATTAAATAATATAATTAAATAATTAATAAATAAATATTAAATTAAATAATTTTAAATAAAAAAAACTAAAATATTTAATAATTATAATAATTATATATTATGCGGTATAAGTTCTTTTACGCTAAATATATAATGGAATCATTCTTACTCTCTATCTCAAGCCTGGATACTCGAGAAATATATAACCTGAGGACTATACCGTCTTCTGGTTAACAGTGATCGAGAGGGCGCTCATAAACCTACATAAGATATATCCTAACCTAACGTTCCTAAAAAATTACAGAAATCGTCTCACTTATTAAATGGAAATATCAGTTTTCTTACAGCTCCGGTATTTTACTAATTATATATCAGCATAATAAATATTGCTGGAGTACTTATAAACTCAAAGTATCAATGCAAAATCCAAATTAATTATCTATATATTTTAGGAAATTAGACTATGAGCCTTTTGAAGCCACATTTCTATAGTGAGTTATCACTAGTGGCTTTAGTATATTGCTTAAAATATATAACGTTAATTATAATTATATTAGAACTATAGGTGAGACTATTAATGTAAATGTTCCGTTATGAGCAGATGAATATACAATAATAGGGATGAAATAAATAGAGTCTAAGTTTCTGGAGTGAAAGTTGAAATGGTAAATTACATGAAGCATGTAATTAGTAGATATTAATAAAGGTCAGAGGTTGAGAGTGTATCTGGTTATAATGATCATATAACTTGAGAGGTTAACTCTAAGCAGGTTAAATAATTTTATACTTATTACTAAACTATAAATTATTCTCATACCTCTCTCAAATTAATATTACCAAAGAATGATTAATTAATATATATCTTTCAGTGTTCTCATATAGGATTATATTCGCGTCAGGCTCAGAAGATCAGCACCTATTCGTAAGGGTGGTCCATAATAATATTATTAAATCGTGTGAGGTATTATCTCTACTTTATATAGCTATAACTTAATCCTTCTGATAATTTCATTTAATTGAGCTGAAATATCGTATAGCGAGGAGATAAATCATCTTCGACGTAGCAAAGTCAGTTGATATCATTACTCAACGAAAAGTAATTTACAAATAAAATCATAACAGCAAATATTGTAAGTTCGTTTCACTTAATGCCAAAATTATCTTTCTCGATCATCATATGTACGCATAATTACTTGCTTGGAAGATATTCTAGTAAAATTGTAACTATTTCTCTACTCTTAATTCGATCCTGTAGATTGATAATTCAGTTTGCTAATAATAAATTTACTACTATATCAAAATGAAAAGTTGACCTAATTAATCTTCAGTATATCTAACCTTCCATCACTATTACTTCCATCTAAATACTCTAAATCTCTAATCTACTCTAATTGAAACTATTAAAAATATTAAACGATTCTCTATCTACACTCACACTACTGTTCCCAGATACACGGGATTGACTTTCTTGAGCTATGAGTGTTGATCAACACTCGTGCAGTCGTAGCTTGAATTTAAAACAATGCCTCAGAGAGTGCTCTCAGAAATATCATTAATAGGACCAGTTGAGACGACACCGGCCGAAGAATGAGAAGAA
Source organism: Trachelipus rathkii (assembly GCA_015478945.1). NCBI lineage: Eukaryota > Metazoa > Arthropoda > Malacostraca > Isopoda > Trachelipodidae > Trachelipus > Trachelipus rathkii. The sequence goes on along the minus strand of JABUQX010022446.1, from coordinate 62,314 downwards.
CAGCGCGTGTCAAATGCAGAGTAGATTACTCTCCGTAAAAAGTCAGGCAAGCACAGTTCTTAATCTGTCATATATACCCATATAATTACTTTACATAATAATTCGCATTTATTAAAGCAAAGGACACTAAAATTAATTATAATATACTATATAATACCTAATTAACTCTGTCTATCAAATCTTAGCATCTATTATTTCACCTATCACAGTAGTTAGATAAGACTTAACACACTGTCACAATACCTATATTACGTTAATAAAAGGAACCTTAGCTATACTGAATTAAATTCTTAAAATATGTTATGTTATTCTTATAATATAGCTCTTCACATTATGATATATATATATTAAAATATAATCTATTCATATTATCTTATTGAAAATTAACCTTAATATCATAGAATACTCTCACTTCTATAATGAATTCATACTATATGGATACATCATTATATCCGTGAGATATAGTGCAAAGTAGAGTGCACTTTTACATGCCTCATTACTCTAAGTATTCATTAATACTATTATAGCGAGATTTAGTTAATCACTTAGGTGTCCTTCAAACTTGAACACTTACAAAAATCTTTTGGGCAAGGCGCATGCTTAATAGGAGAGCTTTTCAGAAATTACATTATAATCTTATCTCACAAGTTCTAGCTTCTCATGGAAATGGAGTAAAATTCATCAAATGAACAATAAAAATTATTATGTAAAATTTACTTTTTTTTTTTATTAGCTTTATTTTAGTTATTTATTATTTAAATAAATTTTAATTTAATATTTCCATAACTATTTTAATTTTGGATGTAAATTAATACCAGATATCGAGCTATTAGTATTTATTTTGTCTTATTTTGTCACGTTATAGACAAATGAATAACTGAGCGCCAAAAAGTGTCTCGAGGACTTATTAATAAGATAGTATCCACATCCAACCTTTACGACGTTACCCTTCGTTAAGCACAAATAAGTTGCTAGTATTTAAGCGTCAACGTAGTTATTGTGTTGAACTATTGCGTAAGCTCCTAGGCTATGTATGCATTGTATGGTCTAATCACTTTTTCCCACCACTTTGTTATTTAGATGGATTCTTCTTCTATGCTTCGTATTTCACTGAATTATACTCTTCTTACAGCTTTAAGCACTGTCCGTCTGTTGCTCATCATAGTCTATTTTAGCGCTAAGATGAGTAGATTCTAGTTTGAGAGTTACATACATCACCCCAGTCCCCAAAATATAAAGGAGATTATTTGCCAGCCACTCATCGCACGAGATTTGTCGTCTGCTTCATAAAGTGAGCACTAACTAACACAAGCAACCCAGACGTTAAACAAAAAGATTATAAGAAACTAAAATACTCTAGCACGTATAATATTGAGTATTTTCAGTATTATATTGAGAGACATTCACCGAGAATATTTATGATATAGAAATAAACCTAACGAAGATAGAAATGTTCTCGTTAATATTATAGAAGTTTCTAATATTTCTACGAAACGTCAGAGTATCATAACTATACATAAAATATATAAATAACTAGTATTACGGTAGCACTGATTAACAAGAATCTGTCACAGATTAGTTCATATATTCATTGTATACTGTAACACTGGATATTTTTCGGTGCCATATATACTTATTATAGCACTAACTATTTATTGCTTATATACATTGCTCCGTTTATCTTTACTTGACCCAACATGATGTCATACGAATTGTTTTCTGGTCTGTTGTAGAGATGGATAGGAACTGAATGACAACGATAGATTATAAGTACGGAGATGTTGCATGGTTTCGCTCGAATTTATATTATAATTACTATTTATAGAATATGCCTAGATAGGATTAAAAGTCAATTTTTCTATCTCAGTAATGAGTTACACTACCACCACTTCTCCTATATGACTACCAATCTAAATTTTACTAATTGGGAATTAATCTTCACATAGTTTTTCTAAGAATACAATCAGAGTGAATACTTTGTTCTATCACCTCCTTCCTTTAAAATCTATTTCTTCTAAGATCTATATCGAGCAGTATCTCGCTCCAGAAATACACTCTTAAATCCAAATAATACTATCAATTGTGAAATTATGACTCCTTACATAGATGTCGTTCTCGTCACTTTGTAAATTCTTTCCTGAGGAGTCTACTAAATGTTCTATGCTACGGCAGATATACTTAGTAGACCCTACAAATCCACGTGTAGTGGTTGAGTGATCTATAGACAGGGCATGAGGAGCATAGTACACATTATCTTATGTACTCTATGCAGTCTAAATTCTTCCTATAGGAAAAAATCTAGCTAACGTGCAGGGTTAACTCATCGGAACCATTACACCATATAGGGACTATAATGAGAAAAAAAAGCTAATAACTAATTCTCCTCTATATTAAGAAGAACATATATATATTTTAATCACATCTTTATCACTATGTATCCGAAACATCAAACCATTCTTCCAATCACATCTCACTCTTATCACCCTATTCCTAATTCTCTTTCTTAAAATACCTTTCAGCTTCACTGTCATCAGTCGAAAGTAAAATAACATCCTATTGGTATCTTATTAATAATAAAACAAATACAATATTCTATACATAAAACTCTTCAATATCAACACACTACGCTTGCTAAAAAAGTGTGACTAATTATTTTATTTGAGTGTTGTCATCATATTAGAATATACTTGAAGATAGTATTTTTTTTGGTAGTTATGTATGCTTGCGAGTATCTTCTACTCATTATTTCTTTATATCTTATATCATATTACGGTATGCACTCTCAGCTATACAATAAGGTGATTATTTCCACACCAAGTTTGAGTAATACTATATAGCTATCTTTCACCCACTAATTATTATTTAAGGGAGTAGATGATCTAGAGTTCTACATTACAGCTTTTTTGTGGTGAGTAGTCGAGAATATTAATAAAGGACCAATAATAGAAAGTATATTTTATTCAAACTTGTTCTTGTAATAGACTGCTTATCTAGCTCAAAATACCTGACTCATTTAACCTATCAGTGCTATATTATTGACGAGCAGTCAATGTTTGGAAGTGCATTTATCTTCATATAACTTAATATATAAGTTGATTAATATTCTAAGTCAAGCGAGGTAAGTTGATTCACCAGAATGAATAGGATAATTTAAGTGACATGTCACTCTCATGATACACTATCATAATTTATATTTATTACGTAACGTGAAGTATACAGAGATGTAAATGACACAACCACGAAAATTATCGCCATCTCGCATCCCAGATCATCGCATTACGAACAATCCGACGGGAATCCGCACTGAGTATACAACAACTTCCAAACAGGAAGACATACCCTGCACATCTCCGAGTGCTTTACTGTGTTTTTATGAATTTATGTGAATAGCGGTGCGGATTGTTAGATATATATCCATAGAGGTAGTTATTCTAAAGTCATTGTTGTATACTTAATTTTCTAAGTTATCCATTTCAACTTCCTAACTAACAACTGAATCTTCTGTATGGACATTATTATTTCACCCTCCTAATTAGTATATCCTGAGGTAACTTAAAGTCTCCTCCTCTTTTATATTGCCTGTCATCGTTTACGTGAATATTCGCATACGATAGATATAACGAGTTAAAATATGCGAGTTCATTAAAATATGAAGTATATGGAGACTATTTGGCACTTATATCATTATCTAATTCACTTATAGAGATGAGTTTGCCTGATGTCACGTTGTAGGTACACATATGTAATACTACACATATCTATGTGAGGTTATCGACTCAGTTCTAAATGGCTCATTAGCATACTTCCTCTATCCATAAATAGTTCAATTAATCAAACTATACATATTCCAGCTTAATCTCAAGCACTTTAGCCTTATTCATATCTATTCACTCATCTTACCTTATTCTTCACTTATGGCTCACTTTGATTCCACCCAAATACCTTATAATTAGAGCCTTATATCTACATATTATATTTATATATTACTTTTATCCATTTCTATAATTAATACTCCCTTATACCTCATATCGTCTCCTCACAACCTCGTAATTATTATAATAGACTATGCACCATCATTATCATACTCTCTTCTCATTCACTTTATAATAACCAAAACTCCATTTACTTAACCTAATCACTATGAGATATTTTTCACACCGTATTGCTATTAACATTATGCGAGTTCTCACGTTGAGCCTATGATAAATATAATATATATTTACATACGTATTCGACTTCAAGTAGCTCTCCGTATCCTAATTATATCTTTTAACTAGTGAGTATAAGGTTTTAACAAATTCCCTAGTAATACCAATATATCTCCTTACCGTGGCTTGATAAGGTTCCAGAACGACACACTTAGCGTTATCTATTTATAGCTTTTCACTTTGACTAGGAAAAGTTTTTTCTCATATTTATAATAAGTCAATTTTGGACTTTATCTTAATTTGATAAGGATATGCACCAAGAGAGAGAGAGTGCGAGTTAGATCTTGTTGTGTGTTGATATTATTATAACTTTTTTAATGAGACTCAATTATAGTAGAGAATGAACTCAAAATATATAAATGAGTGTTGGTGTTGGGCATAATAAGGAATTGTGTGAAATAAGCGAACCAGTGCGTGCGATGTGCATAAGTTGGTGATGTGACATTTAAGGACTATTGAGCTACCAGGTAATGCACATACATCCTATGAGCGCTGAACAGTGCACTGAAAATAAGCTGTTAGGTTTTACAAGGGCGATTAAATTTTTAGCAGTTCATGAGTACTAAGTCTCGTTCGCAGTATGTGAGGACAGTTGAACAACACACTCTTAACGTTTACATAATAATATGACACCATTAATTATTTGAATGAGCATCACTTCCTTAAGAATAGTAGACTTGGTATTGTATTGAGAACGATCAGATCTCGCGAAATATTCTGTGGTGTCATGGTTATTATGTACTACTAAATGGAAGTTCTATGTCAGAGTAACTTCTCGTCCGTCAAAGATATCCTAGCATTCAACATATAAGATAAAGTTTCAATATACACTTCATTTTATCAGATTCTCACATCAGCTCATATTGGTGTCACGTAATTTCTACCGACACATACCTACGTCGATTATCTTAACTTATGAAAATTTATGTACACACAAAGTGGGTTCCGATTCTATAGATTCCGTCCTCAATCCCCTTTCGAGTTTCATGGATTCCGAGATTCCTTATCTGCATTATAATATTCTCTAATCACTTGCTTAACAATATGTACGTATTACAGATAATAATCACTGGTGTTTGTATGTCATTATGATTACCTCGTATGTATCATCATTAGCTATAGAGCTACTCACATGTTGCCATTAATTCAAATGACACTCTAGTGACCTCATTTAGTTTCTCACCTCACTAAATAATTTATCATAATTATTAAGTGTCCTACACCGTTTTAATAAAACTTATAGTATGATATCAAACTAACTGAGTTTCTGAGATGCTATATGTTCGCTCACACTTGGCTGCATGATATCACTGGAGTAATTAAATAAACAGTACTATCACTATCGTGCACACTCTATATACCTGCACACTAGCTTCCACACGAACATTGACACAGAGATTTTTGTTAGAGATCTAATTCACAACTCAGCACCATCATCCAATCATTCTCTACTCTGTCAGGTCATAATTCTATAGAGAGCAGAATTTCTGACAACTACCAAGATACTCATCTACATATATTACTCACCGCGCCTTAATAATTACCTCTCTCTTTTTCGTTATGATTGTCACTTAGGCATGGTGTTACGCGTTTGCTAGCACTCTACTTATAGTTACTCATTATAGCTCACTGATATCTCACCTTGATATTAGAATTTCGCTCCAAAATAGTGTACTGATATTACTTATATTATATCACATCAGTATATGAGTATTTAACTTTTGATCTACCGTTCCACAATGTATCTTTCAATAACTATTTACAGATATCACATTTCTGTCTCCATCTTTAGAATAAAAGCTACCCTCATATTTGATACAGTATCTTACTTATTATTATACCTTACAGACTGTCTGGAATAAACGGTTTGCTATGAATTGTCACTATAATCTTATGCCGTGAAAATACTCCCTCATGCAAGCTTGACACAGATATTTCAGAGTAAAGACACATTTTTGTGCTCACGTAATAAATGCTTATCAACTTACTGAGATAGGCGTACTTAGACCTTGAACACCAACACTTAACGCACTAGATTTCTCAGCTTGATACATCAACATTGAAACCATTTATAAAGCATACATCAGCGTAGGCGCACTACTCTTACTCACTAATTCTTAAAGCACTAATAGGATGTGAATAATGGATAGTTGATAGTCTATCGAGCAGCTAGAGATAGCATCATTATTATCTATATCTACTCGTCATTTTCAGAGATATAGTGTGTAATTATATTTAGTTACTATCTGTCTCTGGTCAACTTACTGCTTGGCAAAACGACCAACTAGTGATAAATTATAGTAGAGAGGAATAGGTATAGCCATTATTATTCACTTCTCTGGTAGTCACTATCATTTATCCACACTATTTTCTAAAACTGATTTAGCAAAAACATTACCTACATGATCAGAAAACTCAGTGTGAGAGTAACACATACACCACTGATTATAGCTTGATTTATATCTACTATATAGTAATCATGTCTTACCTGTACTGAAGAGTAATGCGTCGTTTTGTATGATATGTGTCTCGATAGTATTTATTATTATAATAAATTATAATGAGAGAAATAATATAATTGAATGCTATTAATACTATTATGTCGACAATATGAAATATACCACAAATAACGCCATACATGTGCAATATTTTACTGGGAACATTACATTATTAAAAGCTCAGGTGGAATATTCCCTCTATTGCTAACTATTTTATTCGACACTCAAAAAATGACCGCGGGAGAGTGTCATTCCAAGAACAACGCTTCTCTTAGGCGAAGTATCCGGGCCAGGGGTAAATGTCGTTTATCATTGCTAGAGGTATAGCACGCACCATCTTGATTGTATCCTATTTGAGATAAAAAACTCAGTACCGCACATTGACGGCAGCCCTTGATAAAGAAAATCTTATACGATAGTTTATTTTTCAAACACCTATATCATTATCTAATACACAGTGAGGTATTAAAATATAATAAAATTACCATGGGTATAGAGTTAACATGCCTTTGTCTGAGTGAAGACAATGTTCAATCTCGTCTTTTCTCGGTCAGATGTGTCCTGGATCTCCTTCTTCCACATGTGCACGTCCTAAGCTCTCACTCTCACGCTGGCTACTAGTTCTGCTTCCCTCACCAACTCTTTCAAGCCCACACCTATCTCCTCTTTCTCCTTCCGCTTAAACCCTGTACTCCTTTAGTAAAAGAACACATAGAGTATGATATTATCAAAAAACGTAATGCAGATTGTGAAGCGAGTAGTTATAATATTATCTTTCTCGCATATATAAATTCGCAAAGCTTAATATTATTAGGTGGAAAATAGGGTATAAATGGTGGTCGGATAAACAGCAACATAGAGTATTTATATAAATATCAAAACTAATTGAAGAAAGGAAATATGGAGAGTCTAGAAAAAAATGCTATATAGAAATTAAATTTGTGAGTCACCAAAGGATTAAAAAAGATGTAGGATCCTATGGTCTTGTTGTATAGACACTCGCAGAGCATTATGATGGCACAAAGTGTGACTCTATTTAAATTATATAATACACATGTACATTCCGACAACGTAAATAAAATTAATCCTATACATACATAAAAGAGACCTCCTATAATTAAAGTTTATCTTGAGGTGTTCCAGACAATCAAAAAGCATTAGGATTTATATAGATATATACACAACAGCTTATATTAGGACTAAACCACGACTCTAATATTCTTAAATTTAATTTCAAATAAAAGAATTAGTTATTGAGTATTCTATTATTATTTGTCGTTAGTTCAGTATGGCATGAGAGGTATCTATGTACGAGTCGAGAGTCTTATATTATATACTCTCATTTATATTACGATATTAATTCTCCTATCTCATATCATGTTTTAAATATTGTTTTTTATTAATCTGCTACATAGTACAATCTGAGCAACTAATCATGCAACTTAAACTCTATGAAGTACAGTATTGTTCGCATCACACATTTTATTGAAGAGAAGACGATGATCAACTTCTATAAAATCTGAAACTTTGACGTTAGCTCTATGAGGTATATTCACGCTATCGGAATACATTCTTATTTTTCATAGCGTAACAAAATATCCTCAGGTTCAGTCAGACGTGTGCTACTTTTTAAACGATTAGCCAATGTAACAGACACAGATTGTGTTTTTTCATAGTTAGGCTCTGAAATATAACGGATATTAGTTGTGTCGGAGTGATATGCGACGCGTAGAAGATGAGAGTGATCGAATAGGAGACATAATGTTGGCTCGCCAAAGACGAGAGAAATCTAGCAGATAATATCTAAGAATGATCACATATTAAGCGCTCGGATACTCTTCTATCTAGCTGAAATTCTTAGCGTATTTCAAGCAGAAGCTATTAATCATGTCTAAGAGGACGTTGAGAACTAAACAGTGAATTGAGAACTCAACTCACTTTTGCTTATCAAATTAAGCTGAATATTCTAGGATCTATAGTTATATCTTATTTACTATATATTATTTATTCATCTCTACTTGAGAGTATGCCCACGAGCCTTACTACTCTAAGGCATACTATTATATACGAGAGCCGCATATATCTACTCACTGAGTATTAATCGCGGAACTCTATTTGAATGCCTAATATCTGATTATTCCTAATATCACAACAAAATCTCAATATTCTAAATATTTTATAGCACAACAGTACTACAATATTATATTTGTGCAATAGTTCGTATAACCATATTCACTAGCCATTAAGAAGATATAATAATAACCCAAATTATATCCTAAGCGGTAGTAGCCACACCGCTTCATCAAACACATCTAACCAATCACTATATCACACTCTCACAGGATATACTAGATCACTATCTGAACTTCAGAATTCATCTCCATTCACTGAGGAAATTAAATATCTACTATAGTAGCTGATTCGGTTTAAAATATACAGTACTATACTCATGCTAATTTAGTATAGAGAGTGACAAAAACAACGCTTCCCGTAAATATAACAGGATAATACTAAAAATTGATAAACCTAGCATATTATTATATTATATATATATTATGAGGTCCTCATCTGTCCCTTTGAAAACTTTATATCTCAATTAAAAGATTAGAACATAATATTAATATATATATATATATTAATAGTATATATATTATATATAATATAATATATATATATATATATTACAATATACCTTCTTTGAAAATTACTGCTTTGTACATTGGTCAGACAATGATAATATATAATGACTACTACTATAATATATATAATACATTCAATATTAATAAAATACTTAGTATCAGGAATTATGATCCAGCGATTGAGTTCTATTCTTATAATACATTATGAGAAACCTAAATTCATCAGTATCCAGCAAGAGATACGCTATTATCATTAATATTATATCTGATACATAATAACGGTTTTTCTAATTTATATATATATATATGTCTGATATATTCTCATATTTTATAATTTAAATCTAAGCGTGAAAGAACACATGCGTTACGAAATAATTCAAAAATAAATATATACTCTGTCAAGCAAGAAATTACATCTGTTACTCTTTAATAAATATAAAATCGTCTAACAACACATGTCTATCTTATCATGAGTATCGCTCTCACACTACTACAGCATATTGTATGAGACGATAGAGAAGATGGACATCGAAGCATGATAATGAGATGAATAAATATGATTTCGGATATGAAAAGATAGCTAAGAAGATATAATAAAATTGATTTAATAACAAAGTCGAACACAAAGAAATAAACGCTTCTACATATATCTGATGAAATCTTTCTAAATCTTTTCGAGCGAGTCTATTTCCACATCGCGTTATACTATCCTTATACTGGTACTTAATGCATCTCATCACACGCATTATCATCACATCACAGAAACCATTCCACTATATAGATGCAATCTCTGAGGGACCATACTCTTCATGGCAAAGCCGATCGAGAACGATAGCGAACTCATATACCGCTAACTCTCTATAACATTATAATAATATTATATATAGTAGCACTCGTGTCTACCACATACTCGAAAGCACTTAAGCATCCCATGGTTCTGATCTAACTTGGAAATCGTCTCGAGCGTCGACGTAATTTCACCTCAAGTATGGTACTTTATTGGTAAAGGTAATATTATTTTTACCCCTACAAAAAAATATTCAGCTTATGTCCCCACCCATTGTCAAATTAATTTTATCCCAAGCCAGATTACATCTGCATCCTATCCGCTTAAATATCACAAACCCGCCATTATCGAGCTACCATCTTTCCATATTTATCTCATACAGTCACGGTATAAACTCTCCTAGTCGCGACTACCGTGTATCTTAAACCTCTTGAGCTAAAAATCATCACTAATTATTTAATAGCTAAAGTGATCGAACTTACAACTTACGAAGAGTGTGAGCTACATGTCATCGACATCACGAGATACACTTTGTCCTTGCATATACATCGACACATCCTCTAATCTATATCCACCATGGCATCTCTCTCATCCATTCATCAGGCTTCCATCCTATACCAGCCATTCTACATCAACATCGAATCAGTGGCCATCACCTTCAATCATCATCTCTCGATTCCACCATACATCCACCTCCTATCATCCATCCCTAAATAGACCTTCCTTTAAGAATATGTGCGATCAGCTAAACTATTCAACTCTGATTCAAGCTGTCCCCGACCGTTAGGCTGAAATCCGGTACAATATAGCAATACCTGCTTTCCACTTCGCGTTTTCCACAATTCTCTATCCTTCTCGCCACCCGTGTCGTAGTTATACACTCATCATGAGTTGGACACCATCATTTCATCCTACCCGTATATCCCCATACCTTATGCAGAAGCGTCGATGCTCTATGTCTGTTTATCTCTTGTCTTAATAAGAGAGTGCTCAAGTAGACGTCCCATAATAAGTAAAGCCAGATCGACTATTTATCCACCTTAGGTCGCATACACTTCCCTTTTCCTCTAAGCTGAAATGCTTAGAGAACCAGGGCTCCTCTCTCATAGATAACGTGTAACCGACCCCCTGCTTTCACATTTCCCCTCTGAACCCTTCACCTTTCAACCTGTGACTTCGCTATTTGGGATTGTCTCTTTTTGTGTAACTCTCACATACATTTGCTCATTTTACTGGCTCTGCCTTATTAGTCACCTGAGTTAGTCTCCTGCATATTTTGCACTTTCATTTTCTTCTGGCCCGATGTATAAGTTTGGCCAACAAAGCCCATCTGAAATCCCACTCCATATTTCTCTGGATTACAACGCGAGTTATATATGAGTCATTCTGACATCTTACGTAAGTCCTAATGTTTTTTAATCAGTTCAGTATGGCTTGTACATCCTATCCAAGACACACCGCATGCTACTCTCATTTTATAAATCAAGTGCTATATACCTAATTTCAAAGAGAAAGAGCATTCTGCTCTGAAAAAATTGCGGGCTCCTATAATCTCCTCAATAACCTACGCTATCACCACGCTACATTCAACCTTTATCCCTCATCTACTACCCTAACCTTACATAGTTAATTCCCATTATGAAAATACGTTATGAATTATACTATAGATTGTTTATATGCTTACGCACTTTACACGCCCAAGTTTGGTACCACTTATCCTACATGGGTTGAAATATGCTGTATTGACACTTACTCCATAACAAATTATTAACACCGACTCGTGCAAGGTTATCTGGAATCGTGACCCACTTAATTAGGTTGGGATCCCTAAACATACAAAGTGCTAGATACAAACTATAAGCACCAGGAAGCTACATAAAGAACACATCTATCTCCCAGCAATACACAACAATAATAAGGACAACTAGTCATAATCTTAATATTATTCTATATTCACACTGAATATTCGTATTCACAGCATTACTGCGGGCCGCTTTCGGCGACTTTAATATACGCTCACCACACCAGTTCACCAATATTATATTTCACACTCACACTACTCATTTACTTTTTAGACCCCGTTCACGTCCCCTCCTCTTCCTATTCACTATGGCTCAACTTAACAAGTAATCCTCTTCGTCGATCACCTATAGCAACCTCACTCTAAATCAAACCAATGTAATCTATATATTATATCCGATCATATGGCCTTATGAAACTAATAATATCTCATAAATTGAATATCTCCACTCTTAGCTACTATGAAGTTGAGCTCACTATATAAAGAGCGTAATATTTAAATCAATAGTTAGTTTTAGCTATCATCACTCGAGTTTCTTTACTACTTCTAATACTTCGAAAGAACTTATTTATACAATATAAAAATTATGTAAGAAATAACTAATATACTAATATATATAAACACTATATATATATATATATACATATATACTATATATATATTAAATATAAATAATATATATAACCTGATATTATATGATTACTGCATAGAACATCTCACTGTCGATCATAAATATATTTATGACGAAACAATGATTTATAATAATTCATGTAACTATTTTATTACTACAACTTGCTAAGAGTCATCAAAACTTAGTATTGAGGTAGTAAAATATAGTAAAAAATAGACGTGTACTCTATTTATGAGTACCCAAGACACATTTATTTTATGTCGTTGAACTATAAAACTACCATATCAATGACTCAACGTCTCTCAATTATCATCACAATCATCCCCTCGCCTTACGAAACGAGCACAATCTGATGAACTACACAGCTTCTGAGATAAAGTAATTAGAATGTCGACTAACGACGATATATCTTTATATATATCGCTTTCACTACACAAGTCATATTTTCGCCATATCCGTATAAAATCCCCAACACTGTGAGAATAAATTTATCAGAGGTATACTGAATCAACTGTTACTACAAATTCCTATGTTAATAAAATATAATTGAGAAGAAAGAATGGTTCAAGCCGGAGGTTTTCATCTTACTTGAGTTTACTCGCGAAGAAAGTCAGCCAAAAGTCACTCTTCTGCTTATAATATTGACAAATAAAGTTAAAATCATTTCCAGCAGCTTCTTGAAATACCTTATTCATTCTCTACATATAACACTTTTATAAGCTACCTAACAGATATTACTCTATTCCTCCTACTATTACTGTTCTATTCTTACCTTCACGGATCTACATATACCCATCTTTCACTTGAGCCTTTCTCACATTTTTATACTTTTTTGTTATACTACTCTTCTTTCTCATATGATTTTTATTACTCTAGTATTTTATATATATAATTTACATCACTCTGACGTTACTCTTCATGTTTACACAGTATACAGGAAATCTCAAATCTCTTACTACTTCTTCGTATTCCTTTGACATCTACTCATCACCTATTTTCCTCCTTCTTTTTATCTACCCCTTACTTGTGAGTCTATATATACACCGGTTTCTATCTCATTTTCTTCTTATCTGTTTGTCTTTCTTTATGTTTATTCATACTATTTTAATGCTACTCACTTCTATTCTTCTACTTACATACCTGGTGATCGTTTTGATACGTTCTGAAACTTCATCAATCTACTGCTGTTCTCTTTACTTGTACTTTTTTTCCTATTTTATCTTAGCCGTGATTTCTTTCTCAAAGTATACCTTTTTAGTTTATAGCTATTCTTGATCACTCACTACGTTCTTATTACTGTTCTACCCACTATCATTATCTTCCTATTTACATGGTATTATTATTTTACCACTTCATAAATTATTATAAATTCATTAAGGACGTACTGCATATAGTCATTATTATACTCAGCCTGCAGACGCATAGAATATATTAGCATAATAATATATATAATCAGTTGTGGACTTAACCACTGATAATCACAGCATTATCTGCATCAGTAGTATAGTCACAGAGAGCCACACTCACTTATAAGGTACAAGCGCATAATTCACTATTACGTAATATTTGAAATAAATTAAAATCTCGTGCGGTAATAATATATTAGTAATAATGGTAATTTTTATAAAAATTAATAAATTCACAAATTATTTTGAACATTTCAGTATGATTTATAATGAATAAAAGAACCAATTTAAAATTTCATAGTAAGTAACATTTTTATTGGACTACTCATTACTTGTTTCTTTCTAGATACTGATTTCAATAAAAATAGTTTTTTATTTAAATTTGTTTTATGTTACATTTCGATAAATAATAAGAACAAATTTAAAGTATAAACTGATGATACATTTTTTGGGTAAGCTAGCTTTCGTCATATCTAGATGGAGAAAGATAAGCAAAAAAGTTTAGACATTAGAGTGTGCGACAAAAAAAAAAATAAAGAAAAAAAATAAGGAGATGAAGATGAAATAGAAAAAAGAAACTGTATAAATCACATTAGAGAAGAAAAAGACATGGGCGAGACATACAATGGGATAACCACTAATAATGTTATATAAATCAATTATCGTATATAAATATCTAAAATTTTAATAGGTGTTAATTACTAGCGGTTAATTGTGTATTTAATGTATAATTAAAACAACATGTGTCTGAAAGAAGTGATCGATGAGGTTTATACAATATCAGTACAAGAGTCATTACATAGAATTTTAAGTATAGAACTTGCAAATAGTCTAAATGGAATATCGTAACTACAAATCAGATAACTAGACCAAGTTATAATAAGAATATCAAATATATTAACTTACTATATTTACATTAATTGATAATAGTATCAGCGCTTATATCTATAATATAATATGTTATATATATAATTACTGTATATATATATTAATATATATTATATTATAGTATAGAATCACTAGACAAATACCATGACAGCAGTAAATAATCGTAAATTACACCTTATAATCCAACGTAGAATAATAATCATACATGAACTTAAGGTGCTTCACTATATTTATACGATATATAATAAATTAAGTACAATTACTTACATTCAATAGATACGACCTAACAAGAAACAGAAAACATACAATAACTATGTAATTGGCTAAATACCAATAATTAAAGTATAATACTATAATGATAGGCAAACATAATATTAATATGATGAAAATTAATAAAAATTAATTCAGAAAGAAGAATATATACAGAGAATTCTGTGTGAATAAACCACTCTATATTATATATAAGTTAGAATTATAGGCAAGTAATAAGTATATAATACTTAATTGCGTCCTATGACAGTATATCTGATGAACATAGGAGTTATAAAGTAATATAATATATTTTATATAATAGTAATTTTACATAATAAAATATTTCTACTCACCATACCATCAAGTAACTCATTATTAAGATTATTACATTATATTTACTAGGTCACCATTACGTTACCAAACATTGTGCATCATTTTTTCATGCCACATTAGTTCCTTATTTTCTAAAGATAGGCAACTTATATAATAATATATGTATTATAGATGGAACTTATATCTACATGATATTAGAATTATAGAATATATATATAGATATTGTAATATAATATATATATATATTTATTTTACATATACATAATCTTTTACCATCATAACTCTTTATAGCAACTTTACAATACGACTAATATGTCATTTATAGTAGAATTGAAATATTTATTAATTCATGTCAATATTATATATCGATAGTAATATTCTAATACTTTAATATTATATATAACTTTACATGCGTCATTATCTCAACTAAGTAGATTCAAGCTACTAAAGCATTATGATATATATATATATATAATATATATTATATATATATTAAACAATAAATCAAAATAGATAAAAAAAAAAAAAAATTATTAATATAATTATATATATAAATCTTATTATAATAAATATATATTAATTATATATATAATATATATATATATATATTAATATATATATAAATGATATATAATATTATAATATATAGATATATATTTCTAAAGCGTTTATTTTACCCCAAGATGGCAAAAAAATTTAAAAGGTGGATGGCCTGTTTTTTCTACCCATTTTTTTAAATGATTGATTAGGAAGCCCTCTTGGAGAACTTATATTCATTGCAGTAATTGATGTCACCGTCATCACTAGCCAATGAGTATGTCTCGCTAATCACTAAAATTTCTCTATTTTTATATATATATATAAATATATATTATATATATATTACATAAAACTATAATGATACTACCTATGTTATTATATATAAAGTTATTCATATATATATATTAATATATCTAATATTTTATTATATAATATATTTAATTATATACTTTTATATTTTAATATTTAAGTACTATAATTATATATTATATATAACCATAGATAAATTTATATTAATATACCATACATTAATATATAAATATAGATTAACATATATATATTAGTATAATAAATAAAATAACTAAGGAAATAGATTATCTATAATTATTGAATATAAATAACTCATATATATAATATATATATATAATATATAAAATATTATATATATTAATTATATAATATTCTAATATTATAAGACATAGTATATATTATATATATATATTTATATATTAATATTAATAAATATATTATATATATATATATATATATAGTATATGTATATATTTAATATATATGTATATATATATATTAATATTATATCATATAATATATAATATTATAATATTCTATATAATATATATTATATATATATATATATTATATATATATACTGTATTACTAGATAATATATAATCTTTTAGTATGTATTATTGATATATATAATAGTACTAAGTGAAATAATACCTATACTATAATATTAATATATCTATATATATACCTATTATTTAATACCTATTTTAATATTAATATAATAATATATTTAATGTAAAATTATAAAAAAAGTATAAATAATTGAATAATTATATATATATCATATATATCAGCAAAAATTTAAAAATACGTTAAGAAAAACTTTAAATATTGTATTATTTGCACTAAATATTCTTTTAAATATTTATATATTATTTATACATATATAATATATATACTACTTCTATTATTATATGAAATATTTATTAAATGTATTGTATTATATTTATAATATATTAATATATTATTAATTATGATATATATTATAATTTATATATATATATTATTATATATATAATAGTATAATATATTTAATTATATTATCATTTTTTTATTTAAGTATATTATTATATATTTTATAATATATTTTATATTACCACCTGGAGAATATATATATATATACTCATATATTTTTATTAAAGTTATATATAGATTTTATAATATTATTTTATAGTATTATATTAATAATATAGACTTATACTATATATGATTCCCTTCTATATAGTCTTGTTCAATCTAATGCATGTATAATAAGTATAAAAGTTCTGATTTATATAATACTAATATATATTATATATTATAAGTAATATTATATATATATATTGCATGTAAATATACTATAAATATAAAATAATATAAAATATGAATATAAATAATTATATATATATTATTATATAATAATAATTATAATGTAATATAATATATTATATTAATATAATATAGAGTTAACAATATAAGTATATACTTAATGGATAAGTAGATAATTAAATGATTAATGGATAGGAAAAATAATATAATAGTATATAATATATAGATATTTAGATAAATAATATGTATAATAAAAATAAATTTAGATAGTTAAAGTAGATATATAAATTAGAAACTATAATATAATAGGTAAATATTATAATTATTTATATATATATTTTATACTAATACAATATATATATATATATTTAAGTATATATAATATAATATATATAATAATAAGTTTATATATATATATATAATATATATATATATACTTAAGTATTATACTATATAATAATTTATATATAGTAAACTATATAATAGTATAATTATATTATATATATATTATATATATATTTATTATATATATAATATTATATATATATATTATATATATATATATATAATATTATATTATATATATATATATATATATTAATATATATTAGCATATATATATAGACTGTATATATTTTTGATATAATTTTGGTTTTATATATATATATATAATATTATATATATTATTATATATATAATATATATGATATAAGGGACATAGTATAGGTATATAAGGCCCCTATATATGTATAATGTAGTTATACAATAATATATACTATATATATATATATATTATAATATATATATATATAATAATATTATATATATATATATTATATACTATTACTATATTATATATATATATATATATACATATATTATATATATATATATATATATATATATATTATATCATATATAATAATATATATATTATATATATCTATAATAATATATATATCAGCTATATATATATATTATATATATATATATATTATTGGAATATCCCAAATGGTCGAGGTCAAATGGTGACAAGCGATTAAAAATTTCAGAAGGTGTCCAAAGCGCGACAGTAAAATGGTCGACAACATTTTCTCATAAGGTGTATATATATTATATATATATTATAATATATATATATATATATATATATATAATTATATACTATACTAATTTATATAATAATATATATAATATTAATATTATATATATATATTATATATTATATATATTATATATTATATATAATATTATAGTATATATATAATATATATATTATATATATATATTATATATATAATATATATATATATATATTTTATTACTATATATATAATATATATATATCATATATATATATATATGATATATATATATATAGTATATATATATATATCTATTATATATATATATATATATATATATATCTAGTATATATATTATAATATAATCGCGCCGCAGCTCGAGTCCCTAAAAAATATTGGTAGGTGCATTTTGCAATTTTACTCACACCACAATATATATAATAAATATATTATATTATATATATATATATATATAAGATAATAATATATATAATATATATATTATTATTATATATATATATAAATATCATATGTATATATATATGAACTATATACTAAATTATATATATATATATATTATTATATAATATATATATAATATATATAATATATATATATATATATATTATAATATATTATATATTATAAATATAAATATATATATATATACTATTATATATAATATATATTTATATTAAATATATACTATAATATATTATAGTATATATATAAATATATATACTAGATATACTTTTTAATTATATAATATAATTTATCTATTATAATATAATATATGCGAGTGAGTGCGTGTGTGTTCAAAAAAGGAGCATTGATACGTGATAAGCAATTAATCTAGAATAATTTAAAAATTACAATATTTAAAAAAATTATGTAACTTACTCTTAACATTTTATAATTTAAAAAGAATTCCGCTCTCTCACTTTTGATGCGCATATTTTACAATCACTTATTAATTCGAATAAAAGATCATGTATGCATAATAAAGTCTTTCTCGATCAAAAATTTGCTAAGGCGGAAAGTCTTCTTGCCCATGGTGTTTCTAACAAAGGTTTTAATCCTTTTAAATAAGGAAACATGCGTCGCGTTGGGACGTTGAAGATCATCTGGA
>JABUQX010022446.1:25000-37500 GCA_015478945.1 Trachelipus rathkii | reverse complement strand
TCAATTTCTTCTTCTCCAAACACGCTCTTTGATCTATCTTCCTCTATTCCATTCTCTTGGCCATGGGCCAGAAAAGAAGCGCTGACCTTTGCTGGCTAAAGTCTAGATTTTGTTGCTATGCATATCCTGTTTGCATCTTCTGCTCCTGATGGAGAATAGGGATGCACTCACTGCAACTTTCTCTTGGTTTACTACAGAGAGTTCAAAATCTTTCTTCACTGCACGCGATTCTTGAACGAAGAGCGAGAAGAAAGAGCCATCATTGATGTTAACGTTTCTGCAGTTATCTACTAAACCCATTTCTTCTCATGGTTTTGAAGTTCCTTCCCTCTCTTTAAATTTTCTTTCAGTACTACTTATTTGCAACCATCATCCTTTGTCATCTTGATATTTATCCCAAAAACGAGTGGTCAGTGATTTACAGATGAGCCATCAGTTTGAGACGCTGTTCTCTTCTTTCGACTTCCTTTCATATCCTTCATTCCAGCTGGTGTTAACATGGAACACTCTTTCACATTTGTACTAATTAACACCTCAGCATCACTGCTGGTGGACCTCAGACTTTTATGTCCTATTAATACGGGCTACAAACAGCTTAATGTGAGGAGTTTCTGAGATTTGGAATGGGAATTCCCATTCAAATTCATGTCTTATCTATCTTTTGTAGCAGTTCAGTTTCAATGATTTTTTTTGGCGACGGATGTGTGAAGTTACTCAATTTTATCATTATTTTTTTTATAGACTTCTCAGCTTCATAAACAACTTCAACAATGGTTGTGTCCACGTCATTATTCATTTTATCAATTATTTTTTTCAATTATTTCAGCTTCATAAATAACTTCGACAATGAATGTGTCTATTTGTATCATTTTTATTTTCAATAGCATTTCTGCTTCACAAGTAACTCAACAATGGATGTGTTCACGTTGGTACATTTTTTATTTTCATAGCATTTTCTGCTTCACAAATAACTTTAACAATGCACGTATCCAGAATTATTAATTTTTTGTCATATTTTCGTAACCTATTTCTCCCGACCTAGCGCGCCTAGGGCAATATTACCTCAATGTTAAATCATGATAAGGCCTCGTTCAGACATAAAGCTTGACGTACCCCGTATACAACGGAGTGCATATTCCAATTCTTGCTTCATGGGGCCGTCCTAAGGGTGTTATCAATCAGAAGCATTTTCTGATCTTGCCTGTGAATTGATTGTTTTTCACAAACTTTTTCGCAATTACGCCACTACACCCTGTACCACGAAGTACTGATATCAACGCCATTTATAGAACATTCGTTGACGAGCATTGAGGGGAATGTCTGACAATTTTGAATCTCGCTGACATGACAATGGATATAACGGGAAATCATCTGACTACAATGGACATAACGGATCTGATTTTCCATTGACCTCAACATGCGTCCTTTACCATTTTGCTCACGTCAACACACTCATCATCTTCCACAATTGCATGCGCTGCAAAGTCGCCTTGTTAATAGGATTATCAATTAACGCAGCAATTGTGTATTTCTTTTCGGGGCGTGCCATCTTTTCTCGCTTTTCCGTTATCTGCCGTTAAACCTATTAGTCTATAATAACTGCCGATACAGAGAAATCTTTGTTTCCACCTTTTGGCAGAATAACAAGAGCTGGAATCGTTGCCGCCTTTGTGGCATATTCCAACAAACTTTGGTGTGTTGACGTTTGAGTAATTGACTTGTATTTCGCCGTATCTGTCAGATGTCAACAATAGGGTTCAAGCTTGCCCTTGGAACAAAAGGTTCTTTACCTTGCTGTAGAAATATCAGCGCGAGAAGCGTATGATCGTTTAACTACGAGAGTCTATCACCTCTCTTAAGATGAACAGCTAAGATCTTTTGGGCAACAGTGAGAAATTGAATCAAACTACTATACAGATCGGTTAAACTTGGACGTCTTGGTTGACAATTGAAGATTCACACCACTTGACAGATACGATTTAATTCGTTCAGTAATTGTCAATGGACCCTCATCCTGCTTTGTGCGCTTGACTTCTTGACTTAGCCCTTACACTTCTTCTGGTCTAGTAAATTGAATAAGGAGGCTTCTTTAAGCCTGGAAAAATCATTAGCTAATAAGGAAGGCAACTTGCTATTAACCGACAAAAGCACGTCCAGTTAAACACGCACTCTAATAAAGAGGCCATAACGCCGACCAATTGAAGATGTCGCAGTAGAAAATCTCAAAACGTTGGCTGTATGCGTCCATTCGTCCCTTGATTCGACGAACGGGGCCATTATTCGGTACCTTACATTATAACATCTTATAGATGAACAAATAAAGGAGAGATCAGGAATTGAGCTGATTGGACAAGTCTTTTTTTCCAAACAAGTTCCGTGTGCGTTCGTCGCTTCTTCAGCTTTCCTATCGTCATCTTCTTTCTTGAGTTGAGCATACATCCCTTTTCATGCTTCCGCTTTCTATGATTGAACTTTCCTCTCTTTTCTTTCTGCTTCAAGCAACCTTCTCGTTTCTTTGTAGACCTTCTTCTCTTGTTCTTATTAGATCGATTCACAGAGACACTTTGCCTTTTAGGGCTATACTTCTTATCAGCCATCTGGCACCAGGATTGGTCTACTCCATTCATTTATATGTGACTACATCTGCCTGATTCCGAGAGCCTGTAGAATGAAAAATAACGAGAAGTGAGTCAAAATCTGAATACCGGTCGAAGCGAGAGTGTGATGCAAGAAAAATCCAAATTGTTGTTATAATACCTCTTTTTCTCTATCCTTTAAATATACCTTCTCGGACCATATGCCATCCAACTTTCAATAAACGTGTCGATGTATATTTTTCCTTACTAGGTGAAGTTACGAGCTTTACGCGGTTCTAGATAATTAAATGTTTTTTGTCTCTAGGAGTTTTGAACACACTTATAATAAATCCATTTAATACACTTTGCACTCAATATGACAGTCCAAACTTTCAATTAAGAATAAATTCAAAGGTTCTGCGACAGCTGGGTAGGTTACAGTCTAAACATCAGTCAACAGATAAACTCCGAGAGTTTTACTCCATAATATCAATTATTTAAAACGAAAACCAAAGGATTCAACAATCACAAGAACATAGTACGAAGGCAAAAGCCTCTTATCATAAAAATCTCGCCTTTATAGTCTTATGGCAGTTCTTAAATATAGCAATTAACTAAAAATAGTATCAATCTTAACTTGATAGTCTATAAATAATTTATACTATCCTATCGTAGTACAATTCATCCTATCATAATTTACTATATCACTATTTCATTGCCAAAATAAATCTTCCTTCTTAATAATACATAATTAAATGCAATTTGATACTTTTATTCGAACTACTCATAAATCCTCTAAATAAAAATACATAGGCTGAACCAACTAATCTATAATAGTTTTGGTCTTCTACCAAAATTATAATAAACAAAACTAGCATGAATCTCACAATTGAGAATTATGGCTTCCTGAAACGCAGAAATACTATTTGAGCAATCTATATTCAGATACTAATTATTACCTCTTATTAATATATATATATACCATATATATATATATATTATAGATCAATAGCTCTATAATATTTATTCCCCTTCCCCCTTTTTCCTCAAACAAAACCCCGAAGAAAAACGTGGTGGTGAAAAAAAAAGTGTCGCCGAATAAGGGAAAAAAAAAAAAAATAAGCAAAAAGGAAAGTATTTTTAATAAAAAAAAAAATAATTATTATAATTAAAATTTTTTAAAATTATATATTATATATATATGTATATATATAATTATTGTCAAGTTATCTTGCCTGAAGGCCATAATTTTTCAATTATGAGATTTCACTATCTTGTTATTTAATTTTGAAAGACTATTATTATTGCTTTCGCTATTATTATTTAAGGTTATGAACATTAATTTTATTTTACTTCAATCTTTTATTATTTTTTTTTCAAGAAAATCTGCTTTGGCAAATTATTTAATGTATAAATTATATTGGTTGTATACTATTGGCAAGATAAGTAATGTTAGACTTACAAGTTAAGAAAGAACTATTATTTCTTAGTTAATTTTGCTATATTTAGTATACTGCAAATGCATAAATAAGGCAAGATTTATATGATAGGGCTTTTTGCGTTTCGTACTATCCGATTCTTGAATCTTTGTGATCGTATTTCCTTTTAATGATGATTATGAGTTAAATACTCCCTACTGTTTATCTTGACTGTTTTGTAAACCTACATTCAGCTCCAGACTTTTGATTATTCTTATTGGAAGTTTGGACCTGAATATTTCAGCAAGTTAAAGGATTTATTCTTGTTCAAACTAACAACAAACATTTATTGATTCCTGAACCGCGGTCGCTCACTATAAAATATCTCGACACGTTTTTTGGTGGCCTTGTCCGAGAAGGAATATAACAACATTATTTCTTAATCACACTTGCATTTAGTTACTCAACTCTCTTTTATTCTTCACGGTCTTCTCACTTTGTCAACATATATAATGGACATACAAACCTGGTGCCAAAGATTGCTAAAGATTGGCTAAAAGGCAAAGGTCTCTGGATTCATCAAAGAAAAGAGAAGGCACAAAGAAGGAATAGTTGCTGAAGCAGAAAGGAAGAAGAAGCACATAAACTCAAGAAAGAGAAAGCTGAAAGGAATGCTCAACTCAACAAAAAAGAAGAAGACGATAGGAAAGCTGAAAACCGAACGCACACGGAACTTTGAATTTGAAAACGCATAGACTGTCCAATCAGTCTCATCGTCCGTCCATTTAAGCAATGTATCCCCATCGACCAATGTTAAGGTACCGAATATGGCCCCGTTCGTCGAATAAGGGACGAAATGGACGCATACATCCAACGTTTTGAGAGCTATGCGACATCTTCAAATTGGGATCGCAGTTTATGGCCTCTTTATTTAAGTGCATGTTTAACTGGAGGTGCTTTGTCGGTTTATAGCAAGTTGCCTCCTAACTTAGCTAATGATTTTCCAGCTTAAAGAAGCCTCCTTATTCATTTTAACATGACCGAAGATGGTTAAAAGGGCTAAGTCAAGGAAAGTCAAGCCAAGCAGATGAGGTCCATTAAAATTAGCTGAATCGATAATCGTATCTGTCAAGGTGGGGTGAACTCTCAAGTTTCAACCAAGACTTCCAAGGTTTACCGAATCTTATAGTAGTTGATCAAATTTCTCACCTGTTGCGCCAAAAGACTTAGCTGTTCATCTTAGAGAGGTAGGACTCTCTAGTTTAAACGACATCGCTTCTCCATGAATAGATTTCTACCAAGCAAGGGGTAAGAACTTTTGTTCTAAAGGAAGGACTGAACCTTATGTGACATCTGACGATAACGAGGAAATACAAAGTCATATTACTCAAGCTCACACACCAAAGTTTGTGGATCATGCCCACAGAGCGGCAACGATCCAGCCTTCTTGTTATCGAACACAAAATGGAACCAACAGATTCTTCCTCCTAAATCGGCAATTATTATGATATTAGGTTAACGGCGATAACAAGAACAGCGGTAAAAGACTGGCACGCCAAAGAAAAAGCAAATACACAATGCTGCGTTACAATTCGATAATCCTAATTAACAAAGGGACTTTGCTAGCGGCAGTCAAATTGTGGAATGATGATGAGTGTGTTGACGTGAGCAAAATGGTAAAAAGGACGGCATGTTGCAGGTCAATGGAAAATCGATCCCGTTATATCCATGTCATGTCAGGATGATCCCGTTATATCCATGTCATGTCAGGATGATTCAAATGTCAGACATTCCCTCATGCCCGTAACGAATGGTTCTATATATGGCGTTGATGTATCAGTACTTCGTGATACAGGGTGTAGTGGCGTAATTGTAAGAAAGAAGTCGTGAAAATCCATCAATTCACAGGCAAGATCAGATAAAATGCTTCTGATTGATAACACCCTTAGAACGGCCCCTGAAGCAAATTCCCACTCCGTTTTATACGGGTACGTCGAAGCTTTAATGTCTGAACGACGCCTTATATGATTTAACATTGGGATCCCCAGCGCGCTAGGTCCGGAGACATAGGTTACGAAATGATGCAAAATTACCGACAAGGATACATCCATTGTTAAAGTTACTTGTGAAGCAGAAATGCTCTTTGAAAATAAAATGATCAACGTGGACACATCCATTATTGAAGTTACTTGTGAAGCAGATGCTATTGAAAATAAAATGATACCGACGTGGACACATCCATTGTCCACTTTGTTGGTATTATTTTGTTGTTGAGAAAAAATAATAAGTATTTTATATATTTTATTACTACTGACTTGGACACTATATTATTTCATATTGTTGGTTTATGACTTTGAGAAGCTATTAAAATAATTATAACAATGATTAATAATTGATGTGGCATTGGAATCTATTATCCGTCGCAAAAATAAAATCATGAAATCTTAACTGTTTACAAAGATACGTACAACAGTGTATTAATTTATTTTTTTGAATTGTTATACTAATCTCCCAACTTCCAAATTCAATGCCAAGCTCCAACCTATTCAATGCTTTAACAACCATTATTAAAGGAAACCAAATAGTCCTGAGGTCACAGCAGTTGTGGCTGAGGGTGTTTAATAAGTAAATTTTGTTGAGGTGTTCCAGTTACCCAGTGAAGATGAATAATGATTAAGGATATTCGAATAGAAATTAAAGCGTCTCAAATTGAGTGCGTCAATCTGAAGATCATCTTGACCACTTCCTTTGGTAAAATATCCAGATGCAAGGTATGTTATGCATGAAGTATACTAAGACAAATAAAGAGAAGGGGAAAAGTTTATTAGAGCTGCAGAACGTTAATTCAATGAATGCTCTTTCTTCTCCTCTCGTTCAAGAATCTCGTGCAGTGAAGAAAGATTTTGAACTCTCTGTAGTTAACCAAGTGGAAGTTGCAGTGACCGCTCCCTACTCTCTCTTCTCCATCAGGAGCCTAGTAAGATGCAAAAGGATTATGCATCAATCAATAATCTAGGTACTTATGCCAGCCAAAGTCCAAGCCGCTTCGTTTCTAGGATTGGCTCAATGAGAACTGGAATAGTAAGGAATGATTCATTACGCATGTTGTAGATAGAATCGAAACGATTGATAACTTGGAAATATCTCCAAAAAACTTCGCCAATGTTGACAAAATTTATGGCCAAGAATTCCAATCCATAGGTCTTACTTAACAAAGAACCTGAAAAAAAAACATGGGTCACTATGTAGACAAAATTGGTGGAGCGACAATTTAACACTCCAAATGGGATATTTTGCTACTGCTAATATTAATATCAGTATTAGGTTTCTTCTACTTTACTTTTTTTCATCCTTTTGGGTGTGAATAAGACATTACATGAGCTTTTTCAATTGTTAGCAATAAAAAATTATCAGCAAGGAAAGCATTTATAGGCTTATTTTGCTAGTTGTTATTTATTTGGAAAGGAAAGAATGATAGAGAGTCAGAAATTGTTATGCTTGAAACATTTTTATTTCCTAGATATTCTGCAGAATGCACTTCAGTTTATATATAATATACTATATATATATATAATATAATATATACTTATATATATTATATTCTAGTTAGATACTGGATAAATATATAAGGAATATATATACACTGGTATATATATAATATATATATATATAACTATAATAGTAATAATATAATATATATATATATATATATATACTATATAAATATATATATATATATATATATATAGAAAGAATGATAGAAATAAATTTGGAAGCTAAAACCCTTCCATACTTTATAAAAACTTTCAATTTACCCATCTCAATCTCAAAAAGTACAATAGTACAGGAAAATAATACATTGCTGGATGATGTCCAATTTTAGTGCAGAAATCTAAAAAAAAAAAAAAAAAAAAAAAAAACAATCTCCACAAACTACAATAGCTACAGCGAAAAGGAATCCATTTTTGGAATCCTGGTAAAATCATAAACAATGTAAATACTGGATAAAATATAAGGAATTATAGTATTCACACTGGTAATATGTGTTTAGAAGAGCCTATTCACAGAGCTTTTCTGTTACTCGT
Source organism: Trachelipus rathkii (assembly GCA_015478945.1). Taxonomy (NCBI): domain Eukaryota; kingdom Metazoa; phylum Arthropoda; class Malacostraca; order Isopoda; family Trachelipodidae; genus Trachelipus; species Trachelipus rathkii. The sequence goes on along the minus strand of JABUQX010022446.1, from coordinate 29,421 downwards.
TAAAATAAATATACTTTCTTTTAATTTTTTTTTTTTACTAAAAATACCACAAGGGTATACTCGCACAATGCAGGAAGGTCAGTCTTCGCCTCCGGGGGAATACGTAGATAATTCCCCCCCTCCAGAGGGTCTCTGGACTCCGCTCTTTTGTATTTGTGTGTCGCGGGGTCTCCGCGCCTCCCCCTAAGTATGGAAAAACGTCCCCCTGTTCCGCGCTCTAGCCCCTACATTGCCGTGGAACCCTTTAACAAAATAAATATATATATAATAATATAGTATAAATATATATATATAAATAATATATATAATATTATATATAATATAATATATATAATTATAATATAATACATTATATATAATATTATATAATATCACTTATAATATATAATATATGCAAAACTAAATATATTATATATATATCATATATATCTATATTAAATATATACTATTATATATAATTATAATATAATAAGTATTATGTTTCAATAATTAAATCATACACACCTCTCGCAGCACTGCTGCGGTACTGTTTTACTCACCAAGCTAGGATGTTCTTACCTCGACGGTTTTGCGAGTGAACTCGCGCTCTGCCGTCGTCAAAAATCTGCATTTTGTGCTACGTGCCAGTTAGACTTCTCGTACATACTTTTATCGTTACGACCCACCACCAAATTTACAACCATCCCTTATTAGTCGGACAATATATCCATTAAATATCCCATTCGATCTATAGGCAAGTATGGTTCGACAAACCCTAGCTCAACTCTCGCCACCAAACTGATTCGTTATCCCTATCAAAAAAAACTAGAATCGTTTTACTGAAATTTCCAAGACTTGCATTTTCACTTTGGAATACTACGGACGCGCCTACTCTTGCCGTCTCTGCTCTTGCCTATTTTCGCAGAATTATTAAAATTCTTGCCATATGTTGACATTAAGCGAGGCATTCATCAATCAACGGCCTAATCCCTTTTCTTACACCTGTAGCAGGACGAGATATACAACTCTAATACTCCGCTCTACAACACGTCTTTGGTCGTTTCATAACCCCCTAATCTAATATTTTGCGCATTTCCTTGTCTTCAATTGTTGTATTACACTTCTGACTTTATCTCTATCAAACCCCACATCTGCCTTCTCTGATCTATAAATATTGTTTGCTCTTTTACATTGTTTTGCACCTCCTGAACTTCAGTGACGTAACGGGACGTAAGTTTCATAATGATATGGCTTCCATGTAAGTTCAGCACTTAATCTTACAATACTTTCAATACCCCTTATCTTTACTTCTTTAATATAGCATAGATAGCTTTCGGAACCTACTTAAAATATTTATCGGGATAAAAAGACATTCCGATTAGTTCATCAACCATCGCATTTTAATTGCGCGGTTAACCACTGCTTCTGAGAAGTCTAAAAATCTTCACATACACTCTAGGTACTGTCATCTTCATCGGGGCAAATGTATCTTATATTTGTCAATACCACTCTCTCTGTGAGATTGGTATCTTATAACAATGCTGCTCTTCAAATTTTAGCTTTCAACTCTCTCGACTGTGCATTTATTAAAAACATCTAACAGTCTTTCCCCGTAGAATGTCACAAAAATCAGAGCCCTTTCTCCTGTTGCACGTCGTTGCTGCTGCCTGCTTTCAACATGCAACAAATATTTCTTTTACTTATTGTCTGTTTTTCCCACGAAATGAAATTAAGCTTTGGATATCTCACGCACGGAAGTGTATTGAGATTTGGTTTTGTTTTCGGTGATGCTGTCCAAAGGTAGCTTCATGTTGCCTTGTTGGCGATCTTTCCAGCCTCCAGCTTCATCTTAACACATCCTTCTTCCAATTCTTGTCGATTTTCCGCATTCTAACTTAGTTAGCCTCTTTCTCTTTGCTTCCGTTACGTCAGCTTTCTCTTTGGGCGTCTTCAGCTTCCATCAATAAGCTTTCTCCTCCATGCTTACTATTCCTTTGCTCTCCAGTTTTTCCATATTGAAATTCATGCAATTCCATTTCTGCCTCTCTGCGCTAAACTCTTTCTTTATTTCTCTAGCAATTTTCTTCTGTCTTCTCAGCCACATTTCATTTCTTCATCCACTTTCGGCTAATCATAGACATTACTCAAAACACAATACTATCTTATCATATCACTACACGCACTATTCCTTAGCATTAGCTCCTCTCGTCCTATCATGCTCCTCTCTCAAATAAATCAAAGCTCTGGTTAGTCAAACCAAATCTTTGACCTGCAAACAAATCTTCCTGTGAAGCCATCTTATCAATATTTAAATCAATAGAGATCAATTGTACGTCTCAGAGTCTTACAATAATGCACGAGTCAAAAATAAATTCTACTTTCGAAATTTACTAACCAGTTTTCCGCAACCAAAATATAAAACAAATCTGGTAAAGTATATAAATATAACTATAATATAAAAATAATAAATATATAATATATATATAATTATATATTATAATCATATATAATAATACCATAATAAATATATATATATAATATATAATATATATTATATATATAATAATATATATATAATATATATATATATATATTATATATATATAATACTATATATATATATTTACAAATATCTATAAAAAAAATTATAAAAAATCCACCCTAGAGCTCGACGAGACAGACCCTCACTAATCGGCATTCTCAACCAATGTAGTTCATCCTTAAACCAGTGACACACCAAACCTCTCGCAAAAATCGCCATTCACTCCTTTTTATCACCTTCTTGTTCACCTCTGCTACAACTCAGATTTTCTCCTCAGGGAACTCTTTGCTACGCAATCCACTTTTCCCGTTTCCCTCAGCCGGTCGATCTTCGAACTCACCATAATAAATCCTTATAACCCAATAACTATATCCATCCTTTCCACATGTAAAGTCATCCAACATATTCATATTCTTCTTCATCGGTCACTTTATCCAGGTTATTCACATTCTAAGCGAACTTTCGGTAATATAATCAATTCTTCTCACAACTAACACGCCCTAAGAATTAATCTGAACCATTGTATCACATCTTATACCTCTTATCCAGGAACCATAGTCTCACTATTATAAATTAACACAGGTAACAACAAACCCCTTCATACTAATAAATAAAAGTAATATATATATATAATATATAATATTATATACTATATATATATAAGTATAATATATTAAATAATATAATATATATATATATTATATACTAATAATATTATAACTATAAATATAATAATAAATATACTATATATTATATAGTATATATATATTATATATATATATTATATATATATAATATATATATATAATATATATTACGTTATATATATAACTTTTCCAGAGATGGAATCGGAGTCCGTAATTTTCAAAAGGGTGGATTCAGTCGGAGTCGGTAATTTAAAAAATTCGATGGAGTCGAGTTTTCAGTCGCGAATTCAGGATCGTTTTCGGATTTGATTCTTGGAGTCGAGTGGAGTCGGAAAATTTTTGAACCGACCACACAACCTGCTTACTTACATTTGAATGTGAAAGAGCCATCATAGGAAATCGATTTCCTAAAATTCATGAGAGAGGAAGTTATTAAATTTGAAATTTATTTAGAATATGTAATTATTAATAACTTTATAAAGACACGAAAAATTAGTCCCATAAATGAGTTATTTTTTAATGTATCTTGCAAAAGTGGTTTTTTTTTACAAATTTATATCAGAAATTTTCTTTTTTGATTTTTTGTATAAGAAAAATTGTACCGTTTGAAATGTAAAAACGTAAGCTCAGAACGCAAAATTAATTCAAATATCAAAACAGAAAAAGCTTATAATTCAACCGATAGCAATGAAATGAATGATTTATTAAAATTGTATAGATAACCAAAATTCGTCCCGTTACTAGGTAGAAATTTTTTTCAAGAAAATGACTGAAAATTGCTTTCCGTCTACTATCAAAATAATATAAGACAGATTCAACTGATTTGGTAAAAACTATATGTGCTGTTTAAAGTTGGAAATGAGCTTCATAAAGAAAAAAGCAATATTAAACTAATAATAGACAGTCATAGTAACGATAACACCTAAGCAGGGAAATAGTTTTGATAACAAGCCCACCATCTTCTCTCATCCTCCCTTCCGAGTGGCCTCCTCATTTCCTTCCCTCCTCTCTTCCTCTCTTCTTTTTCAAACTCTAAACAATAATAATACTATACATATAATTCTATATCAAATAGTATATACCTATAAATATATATAAATATATAATACTATAATATCATATATAATATAATAATATACTATAAATATATATAATACATATAATAATATATGAATTATACCTACTCATATACTCGCAATCTTCCAGCTGTTTTACATACACACCCATCCTTATCTAGGACTTATTCATATTTC
>JABUQX010022446.1:0-20000 GCA_015478945.1 Trachelipus rathkii | reverse complement strand
AAATCAATAATAATAATAAAATAATAATAATAAATAATAAATGAATTAATAATATAAAATAATTAATAATAATACAATAATAATAATAATAAGAATAATATAATAAAATAATTCATAATTATAATAATGAATAATAATAATAATAATAATAATAATAATAATAAAATAATAATAGATATTAATAATAATTAATAATATCAAATCAATAATAAATTAATAAATAATAAATAAAAATAATATAATAATAAAATAATAAATAAATATATAATAATAATAATAAAATAAAAAAAAGTTGATAAAATGAAGAGTAAGAGTAACGCTAACCTTCTAGAATTATTAAAATAAATAAGAAAATATCAAAAATAATAATATAATAGATAACTAATAATAAAAAATAATAATAATAAAAAATAATATAATAGTATCAGGCTACATACATAAACAATAACTAATAATAACAACAATAAGAACAACATTAATATCAGAACAATCTCCAACAACGTTGGCTTTCACAATCAAATAATAATAATAAAAAATTAATATAATAAAATAAAATAAAATAATAATAATAATAATAATCTAATAAAAATAAATAATAATAATAACTAATACCTCAATATTGCTCATATTCTGGTATATAAATCACAAAAGTCATCATAATCAGAATAATGCATAGATAATAATATTGAATGATATAATAATAATAATAGACTAATATAATAATAATAATATGCAATGATACATAGAATAACAGAACCATGAAATAAAAAAATAAAAATAATAATAATAAAATAATAATAATAATAATAATAATAATAATAATAATAATAATAATAATAATAATAATAATAATAATAATAATAAAATAGAAAAATAAATAATTAAAAATTATCAATTATAATAATAATATAAAAATAATAAATTAATAATAATAATAAATAATAGCTAATAATAAAATAATATAAATAATAATAATAAATAAAATATATAATAATAATAATATAAAATAATAATTAATGAATAATAATAATAATAATAATTTAATTAATAATAATAATATAATAAATAAAATATAATAATAATAATAAAATAATAATAATGAAAAATAATATATCAGAACACATACGAGGAAATAATGCGAACTGGCAACCTTATTGGAATTCTTGAGTAATTTTAACATTCGCGAAACAAATTCATATTTCCTCGGACTACAAACAAAATATATGTATATTTTAAGAAGGGTCCAGATTGAAATTAGTCAAATAACTATATATAAGATATATATATATATATAATATATATATAATATAATAATATAATATATATAAATATATAATATAATAATATAAATATATATAATATATATATAATATATATATATATATAATATATATTATATATATATACTATATAATAGTATATATTATAATATATATAATATATCTATATATAATATATGGTATTAATTGGTTAAAAACTACAACTCATATCTCAAAAACTACAATAATAAGGAAAAAGGAATACATTTTGGGAATCCTGGTCTTTAACTATACAGAAATGTAAAAAAAAAATAAAAAAAATGTATATCTCAAAAACTACAATAGCTACAGCGCAAAGGAATACATTTTTGGAATCTGGTAAAATTTGACAGGAAAAAGTAAAAAAATAAAATAAAAAAAAAAAAATTATTGTAATAATATAGTAAATATGATTAGAGAGCCACTTTAGAACCTATGTTACCGTTAAAACTAAATTAGACTTATCCTATTGAATTTACTTCTTTTTTAACTAAGAAACCCCAAAGGTTATACCGCACGATAGCAGCAGGAGTCGGGTTCGGCTTCCGGAACACGGTAGACTAATTTCCCCCTCCGGATCAAGCTCCGGAACCACCGCTCTTTGTATGAGCTGTCCGGTCCTCCGGCGCCTTCCCTACGGTATAAAAACGTCCCCCTGTGTCCCCGTCGGTCGACCCCCTAACTGCCGTTAAGTACCTTTCCACAATAAATAATATAACTATACTAATAATATATATATATATATATATATATATATAAAATAATATATTATAATATATACTATTCCCCTGCTCCTAAAAAATATCCCAATTTATTCTTATTATTTATTTTATTATTTTTTACATTTCCTAACTAAAATTTTTACAAAGATTCCAAAAAATGTATTCATTTTCGCTGCAGCTATATCTACTGAAGATATATTTTATTATTTTTTGACATTTTTCCCACTAAAATGTACAGATTCCAACAAGCTACCTTTCCCGTATCTTATTGTAATTTTTGAATATGAATGTAGTTTTAAACCAAAATTGTAGTTTAAACCAAATTATAACCTACTATATATATATAATATATATATATTACAATTATATAAATAGTAATAATATATATCATATATATATAAACTATTATATAAAATATATAATATATAAATATATTATCATATAATATATATAATTATATATTATATAATATATATATATAATATATAATATAATATATATAATATATAAATATATATATATAACTTATATAATAACTAATAGTATATAAATATAACTAATATCAATAATATATTATATACACTATTATAATATAGATATACTATAGTAACTATAATATATATATATAATATAAGATATATATATACAATTATATAATATATTATATAATTACTATATTACTCATACTATAATACTTCAATATATATATCATATTATACGACGTAATATATAATTATATTATACCATAATTATATATATATATAACTAGATAACTCATACTATATATAGTATTATATTAAGTATATTATATATATTATAACCAAAAAAAAAAATAATATATATAATCAACATATATAATAAATAATAAATATAATATTAATAATATATATATTACTTACATATATATAATATATATATATATAGTAATATATAATTATATAAAATAATATGATATAATAAATAATATATTATATATATATTATATAAATATTAATTATAAATAATAATATATAATAGTATATATATAATATAATAAGTATATATATAATATATATATATAATATATATGATAATTATATAATATATATAATATTATATATATAGTTATAAAAATATTATATATATTATATATTAATATATATAATATATTATATATATATCATATATATATATATATATTATATATATATATATATAATTAATATATATATATATAATATATATCATATAATGATATATTATAATATAAAATAGTATATAACAATATACTAATATAATATTATGACAATAATATAATATATATACTATATATATAGATATTATACATATATATATAAAAATAATATATATATATAATATATAATAATACTATATATTATATATATATTTATGGAGGTACTTTTTAAAAATTTTTAAATAAAATTAATTATGAAAAATAATTACACTAAATAAGGCTTCAAATTTGGGTCTCAAAATAGCTATATTTTATTATATTCATACTATATTATTATTATTATTTTTTATTATTATACTTATATTATTATTATTAATAATATTAGTTATTATTATTTTTATGATTATATTTATTATTATTATCAATTATTATTATTATATATTATTATTATTGACAGTGCTAATATTTTTACCTTAATATGATATTTCTTAAATACCCTATCCTATTATATTATATTCATTATTATATTTATATATTCATTATTATTATTATCATTTATTATTATTACAATATATTTTTAATCTCACTACTTTAATATTTATTCTTTCTTAAAAATAGATAGAATGATTATATTATTATATTACATATAATTATTATTATGTATATATTATTATATATTATTATTATTATTATATTATTATATATATATTATTATTATTATTTGTTTCTAATATGTTTATAACTATTAAAAATTATTATTATTATAACATTATGTTATAATATTATTATATTTATTATACAGCAATTATATTTATTATATATTATTATTATTATTATTTATAATAATATATATTTTATTTATATTATTATTGTATTATACTTATTATTAATTTTATTATTATATTATTATTATTATTATATTATAATTAATATTAGTATATTAATTTTATTATTATTATTTATTATACTATAAATATATTATTATTATTATATAAATTATTATATATTATAGTAATGTATATTATTAATTATTATTATTATTTATTATTATATATTATATAATTATTATTATTATTATTATTATTATTATATATTGATATTATATAATTAATAATAATATAATAATAATAATAATAAAGATAATAATAATATAATAATAATATAAATAATAAAATAATAATATTAATAATAATAATATAATAAAATAATAACTACGGACTGTGTAATATATGGACAAGCCACTATGCCTGTGATATATAAAAAAATAAATATATAATATATATATATATATATAGAATGGAAATATATATATTATACACACTGACTATATTGATATATAATATACTTCTATATATATTAGTATAATAGTAATATATATATATATACTATAAAGTATATATATATAAATAGATATAAATATAAATTATATATATATATATATATTTTTTCAGGGTGATTATTGCCCCCCGTTAAAATTAGCTTTCAAATAATTTGTTTTTTCATAACTGACGTATCCTGAACAAATGTACGAGTGCGTGTGGGGACAACATCAGTTTTAGTTTTTAAACAAAAAAAGTGAAAGAAGGTAAAGTATAAAATAAATAGAGGTACAATAGGAAAGAAATGAACGGGAACCCGCTGGGTGTCATATTGGGTTATCTGACCCAAGTCTTGATTTTCTTCTATATTGAGGTCAACACACCTATATAGACCGTGCCACAACGCTCGGTGTTAATTATTAATGATATTTTATATGAGATTTGTCACTGTTTGTTTTACAGATTTGGATTAGTGTCTCGGTGACAAAAGAGCACTAGAGTGATCCTTAGTTTATATTAGAAGTTATTACTCTCGAAGCCAGCCAATCGAAAGGAGAGAGTTTAAGCGGTTACCCAGTTGACTTGATATCTTATAGTATCTGGGGTGGCGTGAGAGTAAACAAACCAATCCATACCAAGAGACGGTTTAACCCCAGTTGCTGGTTTCTTTTATAATTTGGGTCAAGTGACCCCAGCTGAGTCTATGCGTCTTCTGATATATTTGATCAGTATTCTTTTCTTTACTTCATTGGTCACTATGACGACCAATATTGCAATTTTGTTCTTAATTAATGGAGGCAGTCAAACGTAACCCCAGTTGACCTGTGTATCTTTAAGTATAAATGAGAGCTTCACGTAACCCAGTTTGATTTTCTTCTGATATTGGGGAAATTAAGTCACGAGTATGAAACCAGTTACTTGCTTTAATTTACATATTGTCACAGTTTCTTTTTCTTACGTTGTGTATCACACTAGGACACTAGTTAGACTTGTATCTTAATTCGGCAGTTGCCAAGATTTATTAATTGGGAGATAGATAGAGATAGGATTATATCAGAAGTACTTATATATTACTATAGTAGTTATAGGGAGTTTAACGCTAAATACTCCGAATGTGACAGTTTAGGTATATGTATACACTATACTACTAAGCCTACTAATGATTTAGTTTAGAATGTAAAAGGTGAAATAAAATAAAGACCTTAGTATAATATTTATGATAGGAGATCAAAAAGGGAAAACTATGTATGTATGTGTAGGAGTTCGATATAGCTAATGTCAGTGTATGAGAGTAGTAGGTAGTAGTTATATAAAAGATAATAATACTATCAATAATATGCCTAATTTTTATATACAAAAAGTGGAAACACACATGAACTATATCTTCTACCCTGGAAAGTTAGTAACTTTTCAGGGTCTTTAGACTTCAGGCTTCTTTTCTGTTGCTTGTCTTGATAGGGGGTTAGTGTAAAACACCTAATTTATAATAAGTCCTCCTGTACATAAACATTGAGGATCTCATATATAACCTCCAGTTGATTGGATGTCGTTAACTATAATTGAAATTGCCTCACACTTCTGGGCACACGCAATGTCGCTTTATATCTATAATTATTTATATTTTCACTTTTTACTTGTTCTTATTAATATAATAATTTTGCGATAAATGTAGACGTCATCGAAAGTTGATTGACACCTAGTATTACCTGAAATATTAATAAGGTTGGAAAGAAAGTGGGATCCAACGCTGACCCCACAGGATTTCCTAGCTTGCTTATTTAATAGATGGGGGTTCAGGTGACCCCGTTGCTGGTTCTTTAATATGGGATCCAAGTGAACCCCAGTCTAGACTAAGAGATGTGAATGTATGCTTTATATAATTTGTACAGTTTCTTTTGTTATATTTACTATTTGGGGTCAACTTAGACCATTGATTTGGTTTCTTTATATTTGAGTAGGTCACTGTAAACCCCAGTATGTTTAGTTCTTTCAAATGGAATAGGTCATCATAAATACCCACAGAGTTTGCTTTTATTTCATTTAATATTTGGTAAAATATGTTTATAAATAGGTCACGTTTAGATATTACCCGTTACTTAGTCACTATTTACAATATACTAGTTGTCAGATTTTACTATTTCTTTATTTACTTTTAGTGTATCACTACGTAGAACCACTAGTTAAGCTTGTTCTTAATATGCCAGTTGCCAGATTTAACTATTGTGAAGAATAAGTATTTAATATATGTAAAAATAAATATATTAATTATATTATAATATATATTATTATATAGATAATATATAAATATTATAGAATAAATATCAAATAAAGATAATAATTACTGATTATATACTATAATATAATAACATATATATATATATAATATATTAAAAGTATTATTATAATAATTAATATGTATATTAAATTAATAAATATATAGATACTTATATAATATATATATATATATTAATAGTATAATTAATGAATATATTATTAATAGTTATAAAAGAATAATATTTAATATTATAGATATTATATAAAATTAATCACTATGTAAGTATAGATATTTATTATATGTAATATTTTTTATAGTATTGTGAGAGCACTAGCTAACTCGAGATGGGAACTATGTACTACTATTTCGCTCACTCTACACCTCACCTCTCACTCTCTCTCTAGTCTGTTACTTATGATATATACTATTGGTTATACGTACAACCTCCATTTACATGTCTATCATGTATATGGGGTTATTTGACCACCAGTTAGAAATTGTTCATTATATAAAATTGAGTCACCTGACCCCAAGCTGCTATGTTCTTTATATTTTCTCAATTATCTTGTTTATTTTAATTATTGGGTCTATCGGATGCCCTAGTTCCTGTTTTTTATATAAAATATTGAAAGCGTTAACGTTACCCACAGTTGCTGTGTATCCTTTAAATATTAGGGTTAGGTGACCCCAGTTTACTGGTATACACTTTTAATATTGGGGCAAATTGACCCCAGCTGCGTTAGTGTCTTATATACTAGTATCAGTTAATACTTTTCGTTCTTCTATCTAGTGAGGATCACGCTATGGCTACCACACCATTATTGTTTATTTACTATTATATAATGGGTCATAGCCTAACACATCCCAGTTGAGCTTGTTCTTTATAATGGTTAGGTATACACCGCAAACCACAGTGAATTGCTTATTTCATTGTTAATATTATTGGACTTAAGGTCACGGTTGAGATCACTATGGCTTACTTGCTTTACATATTGTCTAAGAGTTTCTCTTCTCTTAACTCTTACACCGTTAATATCAACGTGATTATAGACACTAGTGCTTGTTCATAAAGCAGAGTTGCCACATATATCATATCGCTGATAGTTATAAATAAAGTATTTATACTACATAGTGAATGTATATGATAATATAATAAATATATATATTATCTCAAGTTATATTTTTAATCTATGATAGTTGGTATAAGATTATCTACTATGAAACTAATAAAAAATGCTGTTTGCATATGATAAAATGCACATAGCTACCCCCTAACTAACACCAAGTCCCCAGGTACAAGGATTGATTACATACTCACGCTAAAACTCAAAATATGTATTAAAAAAAAAAATAAATGATAGTAATAATTATGATAATATATATATATATATAATATAGTATATATATATATAATATATATAGTATGTAATTTTTGTATAAAGTAGGCACTGCTAACTCGATGGATTTATACTTTTCGGGTCTTAAATTAGGTCTTCTTCTGTTGCTTGTTTCTGGATAATTGGGGTTACGTAACCCTCAATTTACATGTTCTCATATTGGTTTGATTTTGACCCAGTTGATGGTCTTTATATTGAGCGTTCACCTGACCCCAGTGTTGTTTCTTTATTTTTCATTTTCTTGTTTTTTTATATTGGGTCTCGTGACCCTAGTTTCCTGTTTTTTATATTGGGGTAACGTTTCCCCAGTTGCTTGTCTCTTTATATTGGGGTTAGGTTGACCCCAGTTGCTGGTTCTTTATATTGGGTTTCAAGTGACCCAGCGTATGGTCTTAGTATTGGCAGTTTCTGTTCGTTTACATTGGGGTCACTTGGACCCCATTGTTATTGTTTCTTTATAATGGGGGTCATCGTAAACCCCAGTTGCTTGTTCATTATATAATAGGGTCACGCAACCCCAGTTGCTTTTTCTTTTATATTGGAGGTTCACAGTGAACCCAGTTTACTTGCTTTACATTAGTCAGTTTCTTTTTACTTACGTTCGTTACTCACGTGACACTAGAGTTGCTTGTTTCTTAAATGCAGTTGCCAGAGACATTGGGAGATATTATTAAATAGTATATATATATATATATATAATATTATATATATTAATATATATATATATATATATATATAATTATAATAATATATATATATATACTATATATATAACTATAATATTAGTATATATATATATAGTAGTAGATATAATATAATATATATATAAATAGTTATATATATATATATATATAATATATATAGTATATTATATATAATTTTTTAAAAGTGGGCACTGCTAACTCGATGAATTTAAGTACCTTTCGGGTCTTTAAATTAGGCTTCTTCTGTTGCTTGTCTTGATATTGGGGTTACGTAACCCCCATTTACATGTTCTTCATATTGGGTTATTTGACCCTAGTTGATGGTTTTTAATTGAGGTCACCTGACCCCAGCTGCCTGTTCTTTTATTTTGACTCCATTTTCTTTGTTGTTTTTATATCTGGGGGGCTCTGTGACCCTAGTTTCGTTTTTTATATTGGGTTCATGTTACCCAGTTGCTTGTTCTTTATCTTATTGGGGTTAGGTGACCCCAGCTGTCCTGGTTCTTTATATTGGGGTCAAATGACCCCAGCGTGCTTGGGTCTTATCATTGTCAGCTTTCTTTGTTCTTTAAATTGGGGTTCACTTGAACCCCATTGTTTGTGTCTTATGAGTTGAATGGGTCACGTAACCCAGTTGCTTGTTCTTTATAATGGGGTCACGCAAAACCCCCAGTATGCTTTTTCTTATATTGGGGTCACGTGAACCCAGTTACTCGCTTTACATATTGTCAGTTTATTTTTCTTTTACGTTGTCTATCACGTGCACACTAGTTGTTCTTTTCTTTAACTGCAGTTCTCCAGATACATTGGGCAAGATACATAAATATATATATATATATATATATATATATATATATATTATATATATATATACTAATATATATATATTATATATATATACTATCATATATATATATATACATATATATACTTACCTATATTATATATTATATTATATAATATATATATATATATATATATATATATATTATATATTATATATATATATATAAAATATATATTATATATATATATCATAATACTATATATATGTAATTTTTTATAAGTGGGCCACTGCTTAACTCGATGGATTTTAGTACTTTTCGGGTCTCGTTTAGAAATTAGTGCTTCTTCTGTTATGCTTGTTCCTGATATTGGGGTTACGTAACTCATTTACATTGTTCTTCATATTGGGTTAATTTGACCCCAGTTATGGTTCTTTATTATTGAGTCACCTGGACCCCAGCTGCTGTTCTTTATTTTTTCATTTGCTTGTTTTTATTATATCGGGTCTCGTGACCCAGTTCCTGTTTTTTATATATGGCTAGGTAACGTATACGCCAGTTGCTTGTGGCTTTATATTGGGGTTAGTGACCCCAGTTGCTGGTTCTTTATATTGGGTCAAGTGACCCCAGCTGCCTTTGTTTTGTATATTTGTCAGTTTCTTGTTATTACATTGGGTTCACTTGCACCCCATTTGTTTTGTTCTTTATTAATGGTTGTTTTTATTCTAGGTCATCGTAACCCCAAGCTGCTTGTTCTTTATAATGGTCACGCTAACCCCTAGTTGCTTTTTTCTTTATATTGAGGTGACGTGAACCCAGTTACTTGCTTTACATATTGTCAATTTCTTGCTCATTACGTTGTTATAACGTGACACTAATAGCTTGTTATTAATTCCGTTGTTGAGTAATTTTTAAAGATATTATAAATATATATATATTATATATATAATATATATAGTCATTATATATAATACTATTATATATATATATATATATATATATATATATATTATAATATATATATATATATATATACAATATATATACTAATATATATATATATATATATACATATACTATACATATATATATATTATATACTTGATATATCATGTAATTTTTATAAGTGGCACTGCTAACTCGATGGCATTATTTAACTACTTTTCGGTCTTTAAATTAGCTTGTACTTGTTGTTGTTTGATGAAAAAACTTGTAGTTACTGAAACCCATTTACATTGCTTCTTCATATTGGAGGTTATTTGACCCCAGCTTGATGTTCTTATTATTGCAGGTCACCTGACCCCAGCTGCTTGTTGTCTTTATTTTTTTTCAATTTTCGTGTTTTTTTTATATTGGGGTTCGTGACCCTAGTTTCCTGGTTTTTTATATTTGGGGTAACGTTACCCCACAGTTGCTTGTTCTTTATATGGACGGGTTAGTGACCCCAGTTGGCTGGTTCTTTATTATGTTGGGGTCAAGTGACCCAGCTGCTTTGGTCATTTTCATATTGTCAGTTTCTGTGTTCTTTACAATTGGGGCACTTGACCCCATTGTTTGTTCTTTATAATGGGGTCACGTAACCCCAGTTGCTTGTTCTTTAAAATGTATAATGGGGTCACGCAACCCCAGTTGCTTTTTCTTTATGTTGGGGTCACGTGAACCCTAAGGTTACTTTGCTTTACATATTCAGTTTCTTTTTCTTTACGTTTTTATCACGTGACACTAGTTGCTTTGCTTAATTGCATTTGCCCAGATGACATCTGGAGATATAATACGAATTACTATATAATATACTAATATATATATATGTATTATACTATATATATTATACTATATATATATATATATTTATATATATATAGTATATTAGTATAATATATATTATATTATATATTATATATATATATTATATTATATTAAATATACTATATCATTATATACTATACGATATTATATATAGTCATATAGTAGTATATATCATATATGTAATTTTTTATAATGTAGCGGCACTGCTAAAACTCGATGGATTTAGTACTTTTCCGGTTCTATAAATTAGTCTTACTCTCTGTTGCTTGTTCTTGATATCTGGTTTAACGTAACCCATTTACATCGTTCTTCATATTGGTTTATTTGACTACCCAGAGTGATGTTTCTCTTTTATATTGATGGCACCTACACCCGAGCTGCTTGTTCTTTATTTTTTTCATTTTTTTGTTTTTTATATTGGTCTCGTGACCCAGTTTTCCTGTTTCTTTATATATTGGTCCGATCAGCCAATAGATAGCGCTATACAACAGGATCGATGATAAAATCTCTCAGTAGTGCCCTGCACATACTATCTGCTTCCGTCCTTACAATTCACTACAAAACATTACTGCCAGTGAATGATCCCCCAATCCAGAGCACACTATCGCACATTATCATCATAATTATCGGCATACGCAATAACGAAAACGAGTCGATACAATTAGGCATTAGGTCGATCGACTTAAGTTAAGTACGTCGTGAGGTGTCGAGTTCTTATTTGCGTTCACGAGCATCGACAGGTGCATCACCTATGACTCGCATGATTGAACTATACCTTCCGCCATACTACAGAAAATTGGACTCCACAACACCAGACCCCATTACAATACTCCCTTCACGCACTGACCAGCTTAGCCACGACATCTAATTATCCCAGCATCCACCACATAACGATAAGTTCCCTGTCAGCTAGTCCTCTGCCGAACTCCCTTAACACTCCGTGCGGTCTCTAATATCATCGAACACTCATACAACCTCGACTGCCAATACCAGACCAGCGTTTCGCCTGCGATAATTAAAAAGTTGCGATCCTGACTCCCGCATAGAACAATCCCCATTTTTGAACGCTCTTTTATCAGGAACTTAGAACCAGAGCATATGATCCCAGACGTTGTCCGGAACTGAGGATCAATCAACCCGTTATTTAAAAACCGTTATGATGGCCTCCCTAGTACACCGTCGCCAATGAGATTTCCTGCACAGACGATTTCACCAGGGGACCCGGCCCACCTATAGCGAGGTGGATGTCACATAGAGTTAGACGTATACTCATCTAGAGGGCTCATGACCGTACCAACCTCCGGTAACGTCTTCCCATGTGTCTGCTATGTTCCTTTCAACTATTCGGGGCCTTAGTGGACCCCAGTAGCTGTTCCTTTATATTGGGTCAAAGTGACCCCAGCTTGCTTGGTCTTGTATATTGTCAGTTTCTGTTCTTTTACATTGGGTCACTTGACCCATTGTCTTGTTCTTTTATAATGGGTCACGTTAACCCCAGTTGCTTGTTCTTTAATAATGGGCGTCACCGTAACCCCAGTTGCTTTTATCTCTTTATATTGGAGGGTCCACGTGAACCCAGTTACTTGCTTTTCATTATTGTCAGTTTCTTTTCTTTACATTGTTATCACGGGACACTAGTTGCTTGTTCTTAATGCAGTTGCCAGGTACATTGGGATATATAAATACTTATCTATATAAGTATATATATATATATATATATATTATATATAATATATATATAATATATATATATATATATATAATATATATATATATATACGATACTATTATATATATGTAATTTTTATAAGTGGGCACTGCTAACTCGATGGATTTATTACTTTTTCGGGTCTTTAATTAGGGCTTCTTCCTTGTTGCTTGGTATCTTGATATTGGGTTACCGTAAACCCCATTACATGTTCTTCATATTGGGGTTATTTTACCCCAGTGATGGTTCGGTATATTGAGGTCACCTGACCCCTAGCTGCTTGTTCTTTATTTTTTCATTTTTCTTGTTTTTTTAATATTGGGGTCCTCGTACCCTAGTTCCCTGTTGTTCTTTATGACTTGGGGTAACGTCTTTACCCAGCTTGCTTGTTCTTGTATATTGGGGTTAGGTGGACCCAAGTTTGTGGTTCTTTATATTTGGGGTCAAAGACCCCAGCTGAGCTTTGGTCTTTAATTGAGTTTCTTGTTCTTTACATTGGGGTCACTTGACCCCAGTTGATTGTTCTTTATAATGCGGTCACGTACCCCAGTTGCTTGTCTTTATATGGGTCTCACTGCAACCCCTAGTTGCTTTTCTTTATATTGGTCACGTCACGTGAAACCCATTTACTTTAGCTTACATATTGTCTAGTTTCTTTTCTTCTTCTACGTTGTTAAATCACGTGGACACTAGTTGCTTGTTCTTATTGCAGTTGCCAGATACATTGGAGATATATAAAACTATATCTCATAATAGTATATATATATATATATATAATATATACCTATATATATATATATAATTATATTATATATATTACTATATATATATAGACTATATACTACTATATATATATACTATTATATATATATATATATATATATATATATATATAGTAAATATAATATATATGATATATATATATATATATATAATGTAAATTTTTATAAGTGGGCACTGCTAACTCGATTGGATTAGTACTTTTCGATGGTCTTTAAATTTAGGCTTTCTTCTGTTGCTTGTTCATTTATATTGGGGTACGTAACCTCATTTACATGTTCTTCATATTGGGTTATTTGACCCCCAGTTGATGGTTCGTTTATATTGATGTACACCTGACCCCAGGCTGCTTGTTCTCCACTATTTTTTCATTTTCTTGTTTTTTTATATCTTTGGGTTCTCGGCACCCTAGTTCCTGTTCTTTTTAATATGGGGTAACTTACCCCAGTTGCTGTTCTGTTATATTTGGGTTAGGTGACCCCAGTTGCTGTTTCTTTATATTGGGTCAAGTTACCCCAGCTGCTTGTGTTCTTTATATTGTAATTTTCTTGTTCTTTACATTGGGGTGCAACGTCTGAATGCCCCATTGTCTTGTTCTTAAACATATCCCAGTGAGCTCAACCCACGTAACCCAGTTGCTTGTCTTTATTAATAGGGTCACGTAAACCCCAGTTGCTTTTGCTTTATATTGCGTCACGTTGAACCCATTACTTGCTTTACATATTTCAGTTTCTTTTCTTACGTTGTTATCACGTGACACTAGTAGCTTGTCTTAATGCAGTTGCCAGATACATTTGGAGATATATAAATATATATATATATATATATAGTATATATATATTATATATATTTTATATATATATATATATATATATAATATATATATATATATATATATATATATATATAATATACTGTACTTATATGTAATTTTTTTATAAGTGGGCACTTGCTAACTCTCACTTGGAATTTACTACTTTTCGGGTCTTTAAATAGGGCTTCTTCTGTTGCTTTGTTCGTGTATATTGGGTTACGATTAACCCCATTTTACATGTTCTTCATATGGGGTTATTTTGACCCCAGGTGTGATGTTCTTTATATGAGGTCACCTGACCCCAGTCTGCATTGTCTGCTTTATTTTTTCAATTTTCTTGTTTGTTTTATATTGGGTTTCTTGACCCTAGTTTCCATGTTTTTGATATTGGGGGTAACCGTTTTACCCCAGTTGCTTTGTCTTTATTATTGGGTTAGGTGACCCCAGTGCTGGTTCTTGTATATCTGGGGTCAAAGTGACCCGCAGCGCTTGGTTCTTTATATTGTCAGTTTCTTGTTCTTTACATTTGGGGTCACTTGACCCCATTTTTTTTTTTGTTCTTTATAATGGGGTCAGGTAACCCAGTTGCTTTTTCTTTATAATGGGGTCACGCACCCCAGTTGCTTTATTCTTTTTATAATTGAGGTCACGTGAACCCAGTTTCTTGCTTTACATATTGTCAGTTTTCTTTTTCCTTTACGTATGTTATCATTCACGTGGACACTAGTTGCTTTGCTTAATGCAGTGCTAAGAGTACATGTGGGATATAGTATATAATATTTACTAATATTATATGATATATAATATATATATTATATAGATATATATATATATATATATACATATATATATATAATATATTATAATATATATATATATTATAGATATATTATATAATATATATCTGATATATATATTATACTGTAATTTCTTATACAGTGGGCGACTGCTAACTCGCATGGATTTACTACTTTTCGCGGTCTTTAAATTAGGCTTCTTCTGTTTGATTGTTCTTGATATTGGGGTTACATAACCCCCATTTACTTGTTCTTCATATTTGGGTTATTTGACCCCATGTTGCACTCTCTTTATATTGAGGTGCACCTGACCCCAGCTTGCTTGTTCTTTATATTTTTCATTTTCTATGTTTTTTATATGCGGGTCTCGTGACCCTAGTTTTCTGTTTTTTATATTGGGTAACGTTCACCCCAGTTGCTTGTTCTTTATAATTGGGGTTAGGCTGACCCCAGTTGCTAGGTTCTTAATATTGGGGTCAAGTGGACCCCAGCTGCCTCTGGGTCTTATATGATTGTTATCAGTTCTTGTTCTTACATTGGGGTCACTTGACCCCATTGTTTGTTCTTTATAATGGGGTCACCTAACCCCAGTTGCTTTGTTCTTTATAATGGGTACACGCAACCCCAGTTGCTTTTCTTTATATTGGGTGTCACGTGAACCCAGTTACTTTGCTTCTTACATATGTGTCAGTTCTTTTTCCTTTACGTTGTATCACGTGACACTAAGTCTGCTTGTTCTTAATGCAGTTGCCAGATTCATTGGGAGATATAAAATATATATATATATATATATATATTATACTATTATATATATAAATATATATATATATATTATATATATATATATATATATATAATATATAGTATATATATACTATATATAGTATATATAGTATATAATATATAGTATAATATATATATATATAGTATATATAATACTATATATGTAATTTTTTTAAGTGGGCACTGCTAACTCGATGGATTTATACTTTTCGAGTCTTTAAATTTGGCTTCTTCTAGTCGGATTGTTCTTGCATATTGGGGTTTACGTAACCCCATTTACATGTTCTTCATCATTGATGGGTTATGTTTTGACCCGCAGCTGAATGGTTCTATTATATGACGGTCACCTGACCCCAGCTGCTTGTTCTTTATTTTTTCATTTTCTCTGTTTTTTTTATTGGCGTCTCGTGACCCTAGTTTCCTGTTTTTTATATTGGGTAACGTTACCCCAGTTGCTTTTCTTTATATTGGGTTAGGTACCCAGTTGCTGGTTCTTTATATTGGGGTCAAGTGAAAAACCCCCAAGCTTGGGGGCTGGTCTTCTATATTTTGTCAGTTTCTTGTATCCGTCTCTACAATGCGTCCCAACTTGGCACACACCCCATTGTTTGTTCTTTATAATGGGTTCACGTAACCCGAGTTGCTTGTTCTTTATAATGGGGTCACGTAGCCCCAGTTGCTTTTTCTTTATTTGGGGTCACGTGAAACAGTTACTTGCTTACATATTGTCAGTTCTTTTCTTTACGTTGTTATCACGTGACATATTGCTTTTCTTGAATGTATTAGATATATTATATTGGATATATTATATATATATATATATTATATAATATATATATTATATATATACTATATATATATATATATATATATATATTATATAGTATAGTATAATATATAATATATATACTATATATATATATATATATATTATATATATATATACTATACTATACTAATATATATATGTTAATTTTTATAAGTGGGCACTGCTAACTCGATGGATTTACTACTTTTCGGCTTCTTTAATTTAGGCTTCTTCTGTTGCTTGTTCTTTGATATTGGGGTTACGTAACCCCTTTTGCTTTTTAATTTCTTCATAATTGGTTATGTGGAATATTTTATTTTTACCTTACTTCACCCTGACCCCAGTCTGCTTGTTCTTTATTTATCATTTTTTCTTGTTTTTTATTATTTTTTTTCATATTTTCAGTTTCCTGTTTTTTATATTGGGGGTTACGTTACCCCAGTTGCTTGTTCTTTATATTGGGGTTAGGGGACCCCAGTGCTGGTTCTTATATTGGGGTCAAGTGACCCCAGCTGCTTGGTCTTTATATTGTCAGTTTCTTGTTCGATTTACATTGGTCACTTGACCCCATTGTTTGTTTCTTTATTAATGGGTCACGCTAACCCCAGTTTGCTTGTTCTTCTATCATGGGGTCCGTAACCCCAGTTGCTTTTTTCTTTATATTGGGGTCACCGTTAAACCCAGTTACTCGCTTTTACACTATTCCTGTCAGTGCTCTTTCTTTACGTTGTTATCCACGTGACACTAGTAGCTTGTTCTTAATGCAGTTGACCAGATAGATACAATTTGATAAATATATTATATATATATAGATATATATATATATATATATAATATATATATATATATATATATAGTATATATATATATATATATATAATACTATAATATATATACTATATTTATAATATTATATATATACTGTATATATATGTATTTTTATAATGTGTGGCACTGCCTAAACTCGAATGGATTTAGTACTTTTCGGGTCTTTAATTTAGGCTTCTTCTGTTGCTGGTGTTCTTTGAATATGTTACGTAACCCCATCTACATAGTCTTCATTAATTGGGTTATTTTGACCAGTTGATGGTTCTTCTTATAATTGAGGCTACCTAACCCCAGCTGCTTAGTTCTTTATTGTTTCATTTTCTTGTTTTTTTATATTGGGTCTCCGTGAACCCCTAGTTTCCTGTTTTATATTGGGTAACGTACCCCAGTCTGCTTGTTCATTATATTGGAGGTGTATAGGTGCCCCAGTTGGCTGGTTCTTTATAGTATTGGGGTCAAGTGGACCGCCCTGCTGCTTCGGGTCTTTATAATTGTCAGTTTCTTGTTCTTTACTTGGGGTCACTTGACCCCATTGTTTGTTCTTTATAATGGGGTCACGTAACCCCAGTGCTTTTTTCTTTATAATGGGGTCACGCAAACCACCAGTGCTTTTCAGTATTTATATTGCAGCATGGTCACTGTGACCATTACTTGCCTTTACATATTGTCAGCTTTCTTTTTTCATTTACGTTGTTATCACCGAGTGACACTAGTTCTGTTCTTAATGCAGTTGCCAATACATTGGGAGATATATAAATATATAATTATATATATATATAATATATATATATATATATACCGGATATATATATAATATATATATTATATATATAGTATATATATATATATATATATATATATATATATATATATATATATAATTTATATATAAGTGGGCACTGCTAACTCGAGGGATTTAGTACTTTTCGGGTCTTTAAATTAGGCTTCTTCTGTTGCTTGTTCGTGATATTGGGGTTACGTAACCTCATTTACATGTTCTTATATTTGGGTTATTTGACCCCAGTTTGATGTTCTTTCATATGAGTCACTGACCCCAGCCTCTTGTCTTTATATTTTCATATTTCTTGTCTTTTTTATATTGGGGTCTCGTAACCCTAGTTGCCTGTTCTTTTTTATATTGGGGTCACGTTACCCAGTTGCTTGTTCTTTTATCAATTGACGGCTTACAGTGATGAAGTTGTGCTGAGTTCTTTATATTGGGTCAACGTGACCAGCTGCTTGGTCTTATAATTGTCAGTTTCTTATTTGTTCTTTACATTGGGTCACTTGACCCCATTGTTGTTCTTTATACTTAACATGGGGGTCACGTAACCCTAGGTTGCTTGTCTTATAATGGGAGTCACGCAACTCCCAGTTGCTTGCTTGTATATTGGAGGTCACGTGACAACCCAAGTACTTGCCTTATCATAGTGTCAGTATTCTTTTTTCTTCTACGTTGTTACCACGTGACACAGTTTGCTTTTCTTAGATGCACAGTTGCCCACGATACATTGGGGAAATATAAATACTATATATACTAGTATATAATATATATATACATAGTACTTACTAATAATATATATATTATTATCTATATATATAGTATATATATTATATATATACTGTAATAATACGTATACGATACTTATACTTTAATATAGAACGATCTACCTTATATCGTAATTTATATAAACAGCGACGTTGCGAATGAAGATCCTCGTCGTCTCGGGGGTCACTGTCTAATCGAATCATGGATTTGTACTTTTCGGGTCTATTAAATATAGGCTGCTTCTGTCGTTGGTTCTTGATATATTGGGGTTACGTTAACCCCATTTACATGTCTTCTTCATATGGGGATCTATGACACGTTAAAATCTTTGATTGACCAAGCTAATTACTTCTTATATATTAGAGGTCACCTACCCCAGACTGCATTGAATCGTCTCTTAACACTATTTTTTCATTTTCTTGTTTTTTACATTGGGGTCTCGTGACCCTTGTT